>VXAD01010760.1:399394-482330 GCA_013399195.1 Dicrurus megarhynchus | reverse complement strand
TTTTTTTTTTTTTTATTTCTGCATAGAATTGAAGAAGTTCCTTCTATCTCCCAACTCTGCCATCCAAAGAATTACTGGTAAGTACAATATTGAATGAAGTATTCTACTTTGTTCAGGTTTTCTCTTAAAAGATTTTCATACTATCAATTTTATTACAGAGGTATTTTAAAAGGGGAGTTCGAAGAGGATGATTAGATATTACCTAAGCATTCTACGTACTGTCAGTTATACTATGCCTACATTTCTCATAATTTCAGAAAATGCAAGACATGTTAAATGAAATAAAAATTATAGGGCTAAAATGAAAACAAGTTACTTTCGACTATGGTGCTTAGAGTTCTGGTAAATAGCATTTCCTCTAATACTATTTGTAATAGTTCTTGGTGTATCTAAGAAACCTTTTATTCCCTGAATTAATGTTAATTCCAATTTAAAGAAAGGATGCTACTTCATTGTGATGATTGCAAATGAGATACACCCCCTGTTGTAGCTTTAGAACGTGAAGGCAGCAGTTTAAATCTCTCTAGGACTTCAGTGATTGTGAGCAGTTACTGTTTGATGGTCATTCAGCAGCCTATGTAAAATGAATTAGTAAATTTTTGGATCAGCATAAACAAGCCTGCAGTGCTGTGTTGCCTATTCTCTACATAAAGAGGCCAGTTCTCCGGAGATGTCAGTCTGGCACCTTTCACAAGTTTTGCATTTACTTACAATTCATTATTAATTGTTAAGTGCTTACAGCACACTTGATATTGTAAGAAGTACAAAGATACGGTCCCTGCCTGGAGGAGCTTACTTTAGAAGATAAGCAGAACCAACTCATTCCTTTCCTATACAACAAATACAGTTTTCATTGTGTTTTGTTCAAATTCTCTGAAACTCGGAGAATATGGGCTTCAAGGCAGGTTACACAACATTTCTTTACTGACTTTCATATTACCCAGTTCAGAGTTAAAGAACTGTCAAAGCATGCCTGGCTATATGCAGTGTGACGGATTTCACTGTTAGGAACAATTGGTCCCAACTGCTCTTATTTCTTGTTTAAGGTTTCAAACCACTTTTGAAAGCTATCAAATTTCACGTTAATCTCCTCAGGAGGAGAAAGAATGAATTTCTGGATGGGAAGACAAGCCAGAACTGATGCATAGTGACTAGCATGAGAAGCATAATATTACTTGGAAGGATCTCTGACATGTCTGTGCTCCCCTTTTCCATAAGACAGAAAGTTTTATGATTTTCCTTGGTGGGAGGAGAATAGGGACTTAATAGGTTAGGCAAATGTGGCATTCTCTTGAAGAAAAAACCCAAAAACACTACCCTGCATTTATAAATAGAATGTGTATGATTTTATTTCTATGATTTCTTCTCGTGTAAGAATGAGTACATGACACATTTGGGTTTTTTATGTCTGTGGCTATACTTGTTCCATCTCATTCATTCCACAATGTCAAGCATAGTCACCAATTTTTGGAAGGCTTCATAAATAGTAATAAAGTGCTAAACGTTAAGATTTGGGTGAATGAGGGAGAATTTGTAAGCAAAAAAAAATTATAAAATGGGTGAAAAAATGGGCAAGAGGAAGTGAATGACCTGAAGCATTTAGAGAGAGAGAAAAATATTCTGAAAAAATACAAATAGAAAAGAAGTGTGATCAAATCATGACAAATAAAGCACCTCTGCAGTTTTTGGATAGTGTTTGTTTTGCTTCTACTAGTGTGGTCTATGAATGAGTCAGTTGCTTTGATAGGACAGCAGAATATAATGAGAAAAAGGAAAGGGTGATTGGAAGCTGTCACTCTGTGGGCTCCGAACTGGAGGGCAGTTGAGGTACCAGGTCACAACAAGTGAGCTGGAAGACTCCTGGCTTGGCTGCCTACAGATCCCACTGAAGCTGACCTGTGAGTCGGCGCCTGGAGCTTGTCAGGACTACAGAAGTGCTGGCTGCAGAAAAGGGAACTGTCTTCTGAGAGGGATGGTAGGTGTTAAGAGCTGCTCAGCTTCTTCCTGATCAGTGTGTAGGAACTCAGAGATCTTGAGATAATATTTTTAGCAAAACAGGTACTCTATGTATGCTGTTCTAAATATTTTCCCTTCTGTAAAATCAAAACTGTCTAGTCATGATCCTCTCATTAAATTCACAAATGAAAGACATACAGATGCCAGGTTCAGAAGAAACTGGGTAAGCTCAGCTCAGAAGAATTAACACATAGCCAGTCAGCTCACTATAATGTCACTTTTCACTTCAGAATACCAGGTACCCCTCGTTGACATTACAGCCCTTTCTGTTACTTTCAGACCCTTTTACCAAGATATTAAAGTCTATGTATCAATAATCTATTACAAAGAGACTAAAAGCATCACAAATATTAACATATACTTTGCCATAAGTGTGGTCCAAGGGGATCTTGACAAATTTACATTTGTTTTAAGGAATAGGCCAGGAGGAATATCAAGCTGATCCAAGTGTAGCTTCTTTCAAAATGTGTCTCATGGGGGGTGATCAACTGAAAACAAAAACCGGTTGAACTCGGAAAGTACATTAGAATAGGCCACAGAAGCAAGTAAGGGGTCTGGGATCAATATTTCAAACACTCTTCAGCGAATTTACGTAAAACTAGCTTAAATACTGAACACTCAAGACAACTTCAATGTAATTATCAAAACATAGATAATTGAAAGTATTCTCCATGTTTGAAGCTCTTGACTGTGTAGTCAGTTCTAAAATTAAGCATTCTGGATGCTATCTGAGCAACATTAATTGGAAGTGAGGGGAATGAATCTTACTTTAATTGTAACCATTTAGACAGAGTGCTGAAAGGCAATCAACATCTACAGAGTGCTATAGATATTACCTAAAAAAAGTATTTTGGATTCTTTAAAAGGTGGTAATTTGTAAAATTAAGCCTAGGCTTTGTTCCAACACACAAGTATTTTTTTTAATTCCACCTTATTTTTACATTGAAGTGGTTGGGGAAGACAACTTTAGGCATGATGATCCATCAACCCAACTACTTCATATTTGCTGATTGAGATTTTTCAGTAACAGGCTAAGATCTTCTGAAATTTACTTTGCTTTGCTTTTCAAGTTACTGAAATATATAGTGCTTGAATCTTTTTGAAAACAGAAATGTAGGTGCCAGGCATATTTGAAAGATGAAGAGATTCTTATGGCAAACAACACAGCATATGCTTTCCTCTAGAGAGCCTCCTAAACATAAGCTCACGCACATGCCTTTATAGCAGCTGTGATAAAAAGTCTGTGTTTCTGATCAGTTCTTATGTCTCATGATGAAACGAGTTCCTGTTGGCAGCATATTTCCTAGTCTGTGTTATCTGGATTTGGCTTAGACAGGATTTTATCTCCAAATCATTTTGTACAGGCAAGGAAACACCAAGAGGTGAGGTCATAGAGATAGAAATACTTCCTATAGTATTTCCTATAGTTCCTATGCTACAGCATCTGCAGGGAAATCAGACTTTGTAATCATGAACTGTAACATGTAAGCATAGAGTGACAGAGAAATACCTATCTACCTGTGTGTACCTGTCATATGAAAAAAAAAGGTTTTGCAGAAGCTTATTTTTTGATAATTCCTTGTTAAATGGAATAATTTGCTCAGTTTGGAATGTCTGCTCCCAGGCATAGTAAGTTCCCAGCTATACTGGTTGAAAGAATTGATAATGTGACCAGGTAAGCATACTCCGGTCACTTTCATTACTGAAAATCATTCTTCTCTTCCCTGCCAAATTGTAAAAATAAAAAGAAATAATGTAAAAATTATGCCTGTGATGGCTTCAGACTTCAGCCTGCAAATGCAATCCAGAAAGCGAAATGTAGCAGTAACAGTAGGCAGCTTCTGAGAGGTGCACACTGGGAGTACTTCAGGAAGCAGCAAACATTTCAACAGCAAAACTCTCGAGNAAAAAAAAAAAAAAAAGCATCAATCTTTAAGTAACAAACTCAGGAATTTTAATTTACCAAAACCAGTACAATATTAAGGCCTAAAAGTTTCCATTTTTACTACATGACATATTGTATTTTATTCAGCTACTTATTCTGATTCTCAAAAAAAAGATTTATTTGCGGTTATATATTTTTTTTGCTACTGGTGGTAAGATTGGCTTGATATTGTTTTAGACTGAAGTGTTATCATCCTTCTAAAGATTATGATTTTGTTTTCTTTCAAAAATTTAATAATTTATTCTGTACTTTGCTTGCAGGATTTTGGTTGAAAATTATCTAAGACAACTTTGGTAATTATTTTTTTAGTGATTATTATAAGCTTAAGGTCCTTTGGGAGAATGTCAAATTATATGTCTATAATTACTTTGACTCCCTCCAGTTTTTGTTCAATAAAAAATTAAGATCAATAGCTCTTGGCACACAATAGCTATGCAGAGCTCCTTGTCTCTGCATGCAAGAAATTCCAACCTATATAAATGATGAATTCTCATCCCCACAAAAGCCTGCATTAAGTTTTCTGTTATTCGCCATTCATCCACAGATTGCGTGAATCCTCTTTCTCTAATAATTATAAATTTATATCAGATGGACTGCTAAGATATTTGGAAATAGGAGAAAGCTATTCCCAGGAGCAGGCTTAAGGAATCTTGGAACTGTTCCATAAGGTTAATACATTCTAATGGCTATTCCTAACCAAGAGAACTGGCGATTTTAAGACTTCAGGCCCCTGTTGAATATGAAGTATGCAAAGCACCCAGATGGGCACTTGAATTAAGGTAAACATTACTGAGGTATTTTAAGCCATTAGAGGAACTGTGCTTTGTGATGCCATCTATGTAAGAAGATCATCTTTTCTACAGTTCTGAGTAGTTTTAGTGTGACTTTGGGCATTTTTGTGGCACCCCTTGGTCATGTGTTGGACCTGGGGAAATTAAAAAACTGCAATTCACTGCTCTTTTGTGCCTGCTGGGATGCACCAAAACCCACTTCATTTTTAATTCAATTTCATTGCCGTATTTCACCATCTATGGCTTATGTTGGCAATGCCCAAAACATTTATTTACCATGTGCTTGTAATACATCCAGAACAATGCCTTTGCATATTTTTTTCCTTAGATTGGAAAAGAACTCTTCTGTTCAAAAATTATTTTTTATGAAAATAAAAAGTTGATATATAACAAAATAGCAACACAAATACAACCAGGAGAGTAGGGAATCGTTGAACTCCAAATTATCAAGAGTCATGTCTTAGCCACATGATGACTTGGACAGACCTGCTGCTGGTACTTTTTTCCTGTTTCAAATCTCAGTTAAAATTACAGAAAATACTTTCCTACTATTCTGATCTTAAGGAGCTGCCACATTTCACTGTTGTAGTAGCCGGTTGTATCATTGCTAATGGGGTGGCGTGCAGTGACTACAGGCAGGGATGTGACCCCCAAAAGTTTATCAATAGAGATATGTGCTCAAATTACAGTAAAAAAGGGTTTGAGAGCCACAAAGCCTTTTGTGAGAATTTTCAGTGTGGTCCCAAGGTAAACATGAATACACACTCAGTATTCATGGCACTAACAGTAGTCCTTGTGACTGGGTAGATTGCATCTTACTGGAATAGCAGAAGAAAGACGAGGGTAGATTGCATCTTACTGGAATAGCAGAAGAAAGAAAGATAAGCAACATATCATTAGGACAGATGACAAGAAAAGGAGTGAAGCAATACATTATTTTTAATATTCTGAATGCTGTCTTTTGACATACCAGGCATGGACTCCATTTTATTACTGTGTATCAAAAGTTGAAATAAATGAGATTAATCAGTGAAGACTTAATGAACAATAGTAATATTCCCTTCTTGTTAGCAGAACTAACAGCAAGTTTCTGAAAATGTGACATGAATAATACTGGAGGACTTCCATTCTTACTCTGAATTTATAAACACTAGAAATGACATTTTGAAGAACTATTGATTAGTTACATGAATATCAGTTCCAAGTAAAATACTGAAGATATTTGGATTTGAGCAACAAAAAATTAGAGGCTACAGTGCTAATTATGGTAATGAGCACAAAGATAAATCTTGCCAAATGACTCCCTTCTTTGAAAAGATTATAAATCTATTTTAAAAGGCAAGCATAGAAGCATAGTTGGTTTTGGGACTTTTTAATGTTACTAAATATCATGCATTCATTAAATACTTTGTTTGGATGCAAGTGATCAAATTAGGTGGGCTACAGGCTGGGCTGACAGATTTAAAGATATCACTGATGAGATGTATCTGAGTGGTATTATTTCTAGGAAGGGCCCTCTATAAATAGGTTCTTTATTTGGTGTAATTAATATTTTTGTCAGTTATGCACACTATGCTGTAATGTTTTTGATAATAAAGTTTGCAGATGACATGGAAAAAGGAACAAGGTTAATAAGGTTGATATTTCAAGGCAAGCTGAGTAGTCTGGTGTAAATACTGGAGTTGAAAACACCAAATTTGAATGTAGTCAAATGCAAGGTACAAGAATTGGGACTTCAGAATGTAGGATAAGAAAGTTTATTTTCAAATGAAACAAGAATGAAAGATTTAAAAGGCAAAACCACCTCAAAGTGCATGGCCTGGGCAAGAAGGCCAATGTGCTACTGTGATGACTGGAATGGAGAGCAGCAAGTAGAAGCAGGGAGATGAGCATGGTACGAGCTGGAACATGTGGCACTGATGAGGTTTCTTTAAAATATTCTGCCTTTTGTTCACAAAGGAGTTTGAAGGTCTACTAAAAGATAGTGTGAGATGCAAAAAAGTGTTTTGAGGCACTGGCAATGAGATTTAAACCAAGCTTAAATAATTCAGTTTATGAACTTGCTGAAAAGAAAATTAAGAAGCACATATCACTGTTGGATGGAGAAGACATTACGGTGGGAACTCCCCAGCTTGTCTGACAATGGAATAGTATTTTCTAGAAAACAGCAGTTGATACTAGATGAGCTCACCTTGTAAAATGCAGTTTATTGTAAATGAGTATTGGAACAGCTGATACAAAAGGCAGTGGATATAGAACTGGTCTGGGCCTTTAATTTAGATTCATAGCAAAGCAAATTTCAATTCTTCACTTCTGTCGTGCAATTTGTTAATTTAGCAATTCCTCTTTTCCCTTCATCTTGAAAGAAATTTATCCTATGACTAATCGGAACAGTTCTGCTTTAAGATGATGATGATTATTATTATTATTATTATTATCAAATTATGTCCTTTAGATGTAATGAAACAACTTCTCCAAGATGCATAAATTAGCTGTATTCTGTTCATTCTTTTTTCTCAGAATTGCTTTGAGGAAGTCTAAAATAGCACTGGGAATTAGATAGTTTTCAGAATACACCTGTAGTCTGAAGGACTAATGGGAGTGAGCCAGCTGTATCTTTCTCACGAACTCAGCTTTAAAGTGGTTGTTGAGCTTAGGGCTATAGTTCAAGTCAGCAGAGAAAGGAAGAGGAAAGCCCTTGAAAACCTGTCTTCTGCAGCACAGGACATCTCAATACATTTCATCTAGCAATCACTTGCCCATAGAGGTGCTTGCTGTGACTTTTTGTCTTCATTCTGTGACCTTTTTCACCCAGTTATTTAATTCCCCTCTGATTCCAGTCAGAATAAATAAATTATGGTTTCATTAGAGCTGAGCTAAATCCAGTGGAATGAAGCTAAGACTAAACATTCTAGCCCATGAGGCCTGAAGTTCTGTGAAGTTGTGTTGCTTATATTTTCCAAATTTTTTTGCTTAAAATAACTACTTTATCTGAATATGGCTGCAGTTGAGTAAACTTATCATGGATTAGCATTCCTTTCTATATTGGTGGTGAAAATGCTTGGCAATGGGAGATTGTACCATACTGCTCCAATTCTAGACTGACATGGCTATTCCAGCAGAGTCAGAGTAACAAAAAGAGGGGACACAGGTTGTAGAAATAAAGTATCTATATAGCCTCACAACCAAAATCAGGGTAGCCCTGCTGAAGCTCAAGCATCCTCACAGAAGTGCTATATTAAAAAGGGAAAAATAAAAAATTACTCATCCTGTTGTCTTAGTTTTAAAGGAGGGGGTAATGAAAGTTCAGTGGAAAACCCACTGTTTCCAGGAAGATGGTGAATCAAAACAGAAATCCTGGAGAAAGGTTTGAGATCTGCTGTTAAGGGCAGAAAGTCCTATTAATGTTTCTGTTCTAATTTCTTTTCTAATGGCACTTGGGGACATGGTTTAGTAGTGAACACAGTGGTGCTGGGTTAATGGTTGGACTCGATGTTAGAGGTCTTTTCTAGGCTGAATGATTCTATGATTCTATTTGAGTTCCACAGAAATTGTGACATGTGTTGTGAGAGAGCACTCAATCTCCTTCCCAGATGACTCTGTTTAGACCTGGAGCTTTCAGAAGATTTCAGACATGTGTTCTTAGGCAAAAGAATAGAGAGGTTTGCATTGCTTCATTTCCTTTGCAAGTCCATCTTTAGATACAAGACCAAAATCTGCATTTTGCAAGGCAATGACTCAAAGCTGACACAAATTGAGATACTGGTTCTGGGAGGAAGATGGTCTCTGTCAGGACTGTGATAGGCATCCCAATACTGCACTGTAAGCAGTTGAAGAAGAAAGAGTAGATGCATGTCTTTCCCAAGGTCACGTTGCCAAAGCTTCCAATAAAAATTAAAAACTATTAAAGAAGTAAATATGATGAAGGAAAGAATTTTGCTTCATTGAAGTTCCTTAAACAATAGAATTTGCTGAATTCACCTGAGATGACCTATTAAAAATATGAAGAGAAAAATATTTTCCCTTATTGACCTCTGAGGACTTAGTGATTTGACTACATATAGCTGAATCTTGAAACTTACCCATTAGGGATGATTGAGAAAGGGAGAACTTCTTCAGTAGATTTCTCTGAGACATCATAGGTTTACAGTGTGGAATCAGTTTGAAAGAGATCAGCATAAAGAGCCAATATCATTTGATGATGAGGCATTTTAGGCATTGCTTTGGTCTGTTTGTGGCTGGTTTTGGTTTTTTGTTTGATTTACTCTGCCTGAAATCGAGCCATAGTGGTTTACAAGGACACTCAGTTTACTTTCTCACATAGAGGAAGGAAAAAGAGACAGCTACATCAAAAAGATGAGCAAGATAAGCAAATATAACACAGACTTTCATGTCTCTTTGTTCTGCAACCTTCAAAATGCTATTCTTGATTATGCAATTAGTGTGTTAATTGTTTTTAGTTCAGCGTTTACTTAAATGAAAGATCAATTAATAGTAGCCAAAATAATATTTATTCTGACAGATAAAACAAATGTTTTAAATCAGGGCACTCTAGAAGTTACTGAATTTTCTTTACATGAGATAGTGTTCGTATCTTTTTTAATGCTTTTATACAGTGTTGCTTAGTTCTGCATTAGACAAAGGATCACTTAAGTATATGGAAACCTAAGGGGTTGGCAAGGATGTATCCTGCTATGTAAATAATAATACACTGGTTATCAGTCAGCAAAGGACTGGAACCTCAGAACCGGGGAGCTGCAGAATATAACTGACAGCCCCTGAATCCTCCTGCTCTACAAGGGACTTCCCTCAACTCACAGAGATTTGGGACATGTGGCGTGTTGGACCACTGTGTTTTTCAGCACTGAATGAAGGTTGATGTGTTTAGTACAAAGGTATTAACCTAAAAGACTTGTCTCATTCTTACTAGGCTTTATCTTTGGGTTGGTGAAGCAGAAATGAAAACAGAATCATGCCCTGATCTAGATGTCTGGGCACCATCCATACTTAACTCTGTGTAGTTTGAAGGCTGAACAGTCTTTTACCTATGAGAGCTTGTAGTGTGCAAGTTCAAAATTTGGATGTGGAATACATGACCTGAAAATCTTTGATTACTGCTCAGTAAGTCCTCTGTGGAAACAGCTACAGACACTAGAGACTTGAAAAGTTACCTGAGACACAGGCTTCTTATGTAATTGTGAGCTCTCATATTGTAAACTATGCCCAAATGACAAGGAACATCTTGCAAAGAAAAGCAAGAAACCAAAAGAGAATCTGTATTATTTCCTGGAAGCACCGAAATGGTGGAAATAAGAGGAACAAGAATACAGAAGCTGGAACATTTTCTTTGGTGGGCACCAAAGAGATCCATTGAAAACTTTTAACAGGTCACCCACTCTTTTGTTACCCTGCAGTTATTAAGCATATTTCTAAAATTTCTGGTAAAGCAAAGTACAAGAAGTATCACTTTTATATAAAGAACTACATCTGAACTATTTTTCTTTTTTCCCCAGAAATATAAACCTTTCAAAGACTTGAAAAGACATTAAAACCTAATGAAAGTAAATATAATTTGTTTGATTGGTCTGGGCCCATATCAATTAAAGAAGGACAAATATCAGCTACTTGGATCCAGAATGAAATGGAAGTGATGAATTTATGCCTTTTAGCAAAAAGTGAGTACTGATTGTATCTTCATGTGTTGCTAGAGGGGGTGGCTAGTCTTGCAAACATGTTCGTTGTAGTAGGTCCTTCAGGGTTTTGTGTTAGCCAGTTCTGCATCTGTGTTAAATCAGTATCACAAGTGCTGCATGCTGGGGGCTATTTAGGAGGGGTTTGGGGGGGGGGGAAAAAAAAAAAGGCACCTTATTGCTTTTAGTGCTAATGGTACATTTATTATGCTGAACCATAAATCTGTTTTGCCTGATATTGTTCTTAGGCACCAATAACTCATGTCTTGAAGTTCAAGGTACTACCACTACAATTTCTAGAAATGTTTTGATGGATTACTGACAACTTAACTTAATCTCCAAAACTAAGTGTGGTTTCTTTCTTGCTCCTAAGCTCATAAAAGATAGTTTAGGGAGATGCTAAAAATAATTAAAATCTAAATTCAACATCCTGGAATCAGTGACAGAAGAAAATTCAACCGAAAAGCCTGCCAGTACTAATTATTTTCAGTTGATAAAGATCATTCATTTACTCAAAATAAATAGGCCTATTTATTGAATGGTTAATTAACTGCTTTTTGATTTTTCAACTTTTTTCTTTCCTCCTATTTTTGCCATTCTCTTTTAGTATTAATATGCAAAACAGCAGATGGTTTTTTTATGAGATAAGTACAAAAATAGTCGCTTGGGCAATCAGTTTATGGGCACTGTCAGAGGTATAATAGGCAACCCTATAAATCTTACAAAGAATCTTGAAAAGGAATTTAAAAGGCTATCGTAGCTAGTTTTGTTGTAGAGGAAGAGATGTCAAAGAAAAATGAAAGAACAGTCCATGAATATTAAGATTACTGTGACCTTGACCTATTTAGTGTTCATAGTTTAATTGTAGAAGGTTTTTGTGCTTAATTGGATTATAATTTTTCAGTTATTTTCTAGGATAATGTATATTGTTAAATATCAGAAACTGCATGTGAGTACAAAACTACAAAATTAGTGGTACCTATCTGAGGAGTATCCACTGAATTCAAGAATTCAGTGTTGACCTTTCATGACTGGAATACTTCATCATTTGAAGGAAAATCAGGGACTTTCTTGTAAATATGTAGCATACTAAATATTGTAAAATACTAAGGAAAGGAAGCTTGAAAACATTGACACATCTTAACATCTAAGTTGTACAATTTAAGATTTTTGGAAATACAACTGCTTTTTAAAATGCTCTTTAATTCAGTTGCAAGTTTGGTAAGGTATCATTTAAGGACAAGAGGGTATTTAGAGATGTACTTTTGCCTATTTGAATTTTGGCATCAGTCAGATACTAGAAAGTTTAGTCAACTAAAGGAGAAAAAACATCCCTCTTTGACTAGTCCTCCAGTGATCTTCATTGTGATATGACTGGGTCAAATAATAAAAAATATATGCAGAATAAATTGATATCTTGAGCTGTTAGATAATACTTGAAGAAAGAAATCAAAAGCTTTTGCTACCTGTTTCAAAAAGTAGGTATGTGATGTGCATGTATAGGTTTTGCTTACCGAAGAAGCTCATGCAGAGAAATGACCAAAGTCTTCAGAGAGACTTGGGTAAAGGACTCATATATGGAATCCCCATCCTCCTCCATTTATAAGACTATGTGTTATCAACACTAAATACAGGAGTTTATTTTTTGAAGACTTTGAGCCATTGTTTACACATTTCAGCATGACTCACTTGTTCAGATTGTTCAGGAACACAAGGGATAAATTATTTTGAGAAAAGAAAGAAAGGTCAGAGAAGGACGGAAAAAATGCCAGAAACCTGCACCACAAGATATTGTAGTTGTCTCTCCAGTCACTGATACCAGAGCATTTTAGTGTTTCAGCAGATCCCAAATGGAATCTATATTAGTATGAGCAAACCTCAAGTAATGATTTATTTATGTGCGAGGCATCTTAAGAGCAAGGTGTCTAAAAAAAATTGTCCTGTTTACTCAAGGTTGTTGGCAGGAGTAAGGTCTATGAGATACTACTTCGTTCATTTCAGCATGGAATAGAAAGGACATTGTGGAAATAAACTCAGCAAGTAAGGGTAACTTGGTGACAAGCACTGTAAACCTCTACTGCCATATTTTCCATTAAAGAAAAATTCCAGAACTCGGTTCATAGGCTGACAGTCTTCTGTAATAATGACTAGCATTATCTTCATAACATGTGTAGCAAAAGAGTTTAGGTCGTTTTGTACTCCTCACATTAAACCCCCAAACATGCATATTTTCATCTCCATCCTCATGAGGGGTTGCCATTCTTCTTTTCCAATCAGCAGATTTTTCTAGTCATTTTCAAAAGACTACAATTTTTACAAGAATTCTTTTTCAAACTGCATTTACTTTATTTACTTTGCCTCTCTATCTGCTGGGGCATCAGAATAATTAATTTGCTAGTTGAGTATTATATAAACTTGACTTACTTTCTTCCCACTCTCAAGCAGTAGACGTTACTACTCACATTACCAGTGCAGCTGGCTCAGAAAGAGTCTTTTGCTGGAAGTCCTACATGTCAGCAACTTCTGGATCCATTTGTGTTCAGATAGTCTTGACTTGCCATCAGATCAGACCCAGGGAAAAATGCTTATATGAGTTACTGTAAACTGAAAAGTACTGTGGCTCAGTGGAAGAGCAATTCGGCTAGTACCTGAGAGAAGTAAACAGCTTTTATACTCCAGACAAAAGCTATGGCTCTCAGGTGTATTTTGAATGACAAAACCTAATGTTTGCAAACTATTACACTGGATATGCTTATCCTCATGAGAACAGACTGTGGTGAGACAGTCTTTGTTCTACAATTGGATATACATTTACAGGAAATATTATAGAAAATAAGAGTGGAAAACTCTGAAGGAATATCCAATTCATCATTTAGCCCAAAGATGGAATCAGGTGTATCAAACTTAGACAAAGTTTTCCTGAGCTGCAACATCAAGCAAACTATATTGCCTTTGCAATGCTGCTAGCCAAATTTGCATTCTGTTCATTTAGGTAGCCTTTTCTACTTAATTTCTGTGTATTGGGCTGGGTTATCTGTAATTTACCAACGAACATTATTTATTTTTCTACCCGACGCAGTCAACATTTGGTTATCTCTGGTCAGATTGTCCTGTCCAGTGCCGTGGCTGTGGAGGCACCTGAGCTTGCTTTAGGTGAGTACTTTGCTTTGCTGTTTGGAGTGCCGTGACCAGCAGAATTGCTGCGTTTTTGCACCTTAATTAAACTGTCCTTGTATGTTTCCAAAGCCTAATACAGGTCATGGTATTTTCAACTCTTGACTAACCCAGGGCAAGTATTTAAACAGATGTTTTCTAAAGCAAGCACTCTTACTTAACACTTGAAACACCAAAAGTAGAGGTTTGTACATAGAAACTATATAAAGTTTTAATAGCGACTCCTCATTAGCAGTCTACACCAATATGAGAAAAATAGATGCACCAAAGTATTTTTAATGTTATTTCCTGAAGACTGGAGAAACAGTTACTGATTTCAAATACAGCAATAATTGTTGTTTTTAAATTATTCTCAAATTATAGTTTTCTTGCTTTTTTTTCGTTTCCACATTCTACTTAACTCAGGATATGCTAGCTGTAGGTCTTTAATTAGTGATCTGCCTTTTCTATCAAATGCTTCTGATTTTTTTCTTTTTTTCCTTTTTCCTTTTTTTTTTAATTTTCAGGAAAGGAAAAGGGAAAGCATTCAACAAGGGACAAGGAAAACATACATTTCAAAAACCGGTGAAAAGCAAGCATTTTTTTTACCTGATCAAATTTGTTAGAAAAGTCACTGTAAGTTTATCTTTAAAGGAGAAATATAAATTAAATAGATTTTGAAAACAAAAATTTGGATTATTTTTATCCCTTTCACTTTCACCTTGATTTTCCCTTTTGAGATCAGAGCTCAAGTCATGTTTAGTCTGCTAAGGACATAACTAAGAATAATAGTTCCTGCATCTAACCTGACTTCTGAAAACCCCAGTGTTCCAAATGGAGACTGAAACTTTTCTTGACCTCTCTTTTAATGTTGCCACAGGATTTTATGTCTAATTGCATTTACTCTTGATTATATCTAATTGAGCAGTCTCAAATATAACCACAAAACTTAGGATGATCCATCTTAGTGAAACCTTTGCCTTCTTTAGTAAAGAGAAACTTTATCAATCAAAATATTCATTCACAAATAATTTGTATATGCATTATATGTATTTCAGGCTCTTTGCTTACTACTGAAACATTAAAATGAAATAAATTATGGAATACAAGTTATATGCAGTAATTTTAATTTCTATAAAGTGTTTTTCCTAAACAAGGTTGTGTAGGTTTTTAATGGCTGGCTAAGCCTAAATAACTTCTTTATCCTGTTTGCCCTGCACAGAAGTGCTGATATGACCCAAACAATAATAAACTAAGAAATATACCAAGGCTTCTCTCAAAAAAACCCCCAAAAATAGCAAAGAAACACCAGAAGTGACTGTAAATATCTTCACAACAGAGAATGTATCTTACCCATCATTTTCTTGAATAATCAAATCTGTAACACAAGCAGTTTAACCCCTGTAACACCATGTACAACAGGTAAAAAGTGGTTATTTTCCAGAAACTAACCTGCATGCAGTAAGATTTATTTGAGGGAATAGCAATTCCCTTTGGAAATTAATCCCAGACTTTATCTTATACTGATGCTTTCCTTCTACTCACCATGGTAAGAAACACATAGACAGAGGTGTGCAGGAGCAGTGTGTGTCTCTCGGAGCTTTGCCTTGCTGTTGCTCTCCTCTCAGGGGTAGCTGAGCAGTCCTGTAGGCGCAGTGTGGCAGGAGCTCCGCTGCCTTGAGAGCAGGTACAGCTGCAGCTCTAGCGCTCGCTGTCTGCCTCCCATTTGTAACACCCTCACTCCTTCCGGTCATTCGTTCAGGGGAGGAATGACACCAGCATTTCTGAGCTGTTCTTGTGCTTTCTCCCAGAACAGTCAGGGAAAGCAGACTTCGTGATCTCCATGCTAACTACCAGCCTGCCTGCTGCCAGTTCTCCCTACTTCTGCCAGTGATGACATTCAGCTTGCTCCTCCACACAGGATACAGCACTGATTCCTCATTATGTAAGGCAGTCTAGGTCAAGTGTAGGAGAGACACTGCTGGCCTGAGCAAGCTAGTGGATTGCTCCCTCAGCTTCATGGGGTCTGGAAGCTGGATCCTGATCTTTGCTGCATCTTCTTGGGTGAGTGTTTTTGCATGATTTAAATGGTTACTGTGCTGCTTTTCTATGCAGATAGCTGTCAGCCATGCTGTGAATTGCAGAGATAATTTCTTAGGTGAAATCAGCTCTGTCAGCATGATTGAATTAACATAGTAGTTCTTCTAGGTATCTCAGCTTTAAGACACTTTACAAATAAATAAATCAAAAATCGGGTTTATTAAGAAACATCCTTTCTAACCATATGGGGATTAGTGTTAATTTGACTGATTAAGCAGTGAATTAAATCCATTTGCTTGAAGATGGTGTGGGAAAGCATTATTGGATATTGCTATTAGCTCTGAGAGGTTTACTGCAGTTCTTGGCTGTTGCATTTCTTTAGCCTAGCAAATTACAAATATGCTTCTTCTATTAAACTTAACAAAAGAAACAAAAATGGTCTTTAATTTTCTTGTACTCTATGGTTATTTTTTGAAGTAGCAATTAAACCCAGGATGCTATTTGCTATGTACTGCATGAATGTCTGAATCTTTATGCTTTTGAGATATGTAAGGTGAATACTGCAGATAAAATTACATTTAGTGGCTGCTCTGCAGAATGCCAGAAGAGTACATGGGAGCTAGATTTATATTAGAGGGCAGCTCTTATTCATGCACCATGTAGAATTCAAAGACCTTTTTTCTATTACAGCCCTGCTGAAAACCAGTCTGTAACAAAGAATAGAACAGGTTTGTCCCTAATTATACATACTGGGTATTGTCAGGTGCTGGGAGGTCTGATCCTACTGGAATGCAGTAGAAGAGGCCTTGGAAAGTAACAGCATAACACTGATACTGCAGTATCATATAGGGAATTTCAACAAGGCTAGCTTGCTTGCTAAGGACAGCTACTGTCTAATAAATCTGAAAGCATTTTTAACACATTCGAGAGATTAATTGGAACACTTGTCTTTATGTGCAGTACCTTGGACAGCAACTTTTTTGTTCTGTGGTACAGTGAGTCTCCTTCATGGGACTCAGCAATTTGTGAAAATTAATACAAATTTCAGAGACATTAATGAATTAAAAAATATCAGGGAATTTATAGTAAAAAAAAAAGAAGAAAAAAAAAAACAAAATGGAGAGGAACTTTGATCAGCATTGTATCAATGCATTGTATTTAACAGCTTACTGCCAAGATTTCTTTTAATATGAACTTTAAAATAACAGTGTTTGTATTGCATTATGTTAATGAGTGTCAAAATAGTAAATTAAGAATACAAAATTGTTGACAATTTACATTATGGCGTTGAAAAAATTATCATGTCTAATAGGTAACTGCTCACTTTAAGTGTAAGTGCCAAGGTCCCTTACATCAAAATAAGATTGGATATTAATATAAGTTTATGTATTAATATCTAATTAAAACTAATTTTGATGGGAGGAGTGGAAGCTTTTTAAATGTGTTTTTTCTCCCCACAAGAAACTAGTTGTTCTTCATACTGTTCTAGAAATAACTGATAGACTTTAATTTCAGCACTTGTTCCAAAGTGAGGTGAATTGTTTTATTATTTTCTTATTGTCTTTGGAAGCTCTCTTTCTCTGGAAAAGAACTGCCAGGCAGTGAACTGTCCTTTCATCGTGGTCTTACCTTACCATTTACTATTTTCTATTTTTTTTTTTTTAGTAATGACAGTCATATAGATCTATGCTGTGGTTTAGTAGAAATATGAGGCTGCTGCTTTCATTAATTACATTGTGAAAGTTAGGCTCAAGAAAGTGGAGCTCATTTTTGGTATCTTGATAACACCTCTGTTGCAATGCAGTATATTACATTGTATAATATTTTATAGATACCACTTCAGACTTCAAAATACCGAAGTATGCCTTTCAAACAAACTTAAAATAATAGCATAGTATAGGAACTTAGAACAAAACTGCTAGGTACCATGAATTATTGTAATGATGTACTTCACATTCTTTGTCTCTTGCTGCATGAAGTGTTCTAAAATAGTTACGCTATTATATATGAGTACACTGTGTTCCATCCCATTTCAAGTGTGGGTGCTTGAGGTATTTTCTTACAGGCTCAAGGAGTATTCATAACATATCTATTCAATTAGAGGGAAAAAAAAAAGGCCTTATTGTCTTTAAATGTATAGTGATTTTCTGGAAGTCTTATTTTTATTTTTTGCATCATGGTTCATAGCAGGGCACACACAGTACTTCTCAGCATGGCAAGCTGCAGATACTACAGTAGGAAACAAAGTGTTAGAAAATTGTGTTTCCCATGTGTATTCCTACATCCCATGTTCTGGTATATCACTTTGGGTCTGAGAAATTGAATCTGAGCTGTTGAGTATGTTTTGAAGCCACTACATTGCAGGATATTGGTCGTTAGTGGTCAGTGCCTCCACCTGGTATTTTTCTGTGGCTTACTGGAATTGTCCAATCCATGGCTATATCGGTAGCTTGCTTTCAATATTCTTTATATTTCCTCAAATCACAGTGTGCAGCTGGATTTTCTGATAAACTTTTCTTTTCACTTTTCCTCAGAGCACTAGAATTTTCTGTACTGAAAAGGAGTTTCTTTGCTCTCTTCATAGTTGTGGAAATTACACTAAAACTGAGGCGCATGGAAACAATACCAAAGTGTGTCAAATAAGTTATTCAGATCTCAGGTTTTATCTGTCCATTTTAGTTGAGTAATTGAGATACATATTGTGATGGTACACATATGCTATATTAGTGCTAAATTGAAAAAGAAAGACTACAAATATTCGTATTTTAGTTTATCTCATGTAACAACTAAATATAAGACTGTAGTAGTATAGTTGACATGCTTTCCATGTAAGTTTGGGCTCACAAATGCAGATCTTTCACCGTCTAGAACTGCCAACTTTTATTTGGATCTAATAAGAAAAATATTCAAAATGTGACAAAAATCTATTGCTGTAGTTTGCTTTACTTATTCTGAAGATAGCTGTTTAGAAGCTGGCAGATGTGCTTTGTTCCTTGTGCAAAAAGTTACTATGCTTTTTATTCAGCAGTTTTCCTTGCTCTTCCTTGAAACTGGTTGGATGCAGTCTTCTGTGTTGCTACAGTTTGCCTCATTTTTCAGGTGCTGGCTCTCCATTATGATGTTTTCCAGTCCTTAACTGCTTGGATAGCACTTCTGTGACTGCAGTACAATGGGTTCACAAGTTTAGAAAGAGAAAATATCCCTTGGATCATGTTGTTCACCAGCTTGTCCACAGAGGATCTTGGTCAGCCAGTCCCTTATCTATTAAATAAGTTACTCCATTAGGTGTTTTCCACACCTGCTGTAATTCACAGAATTAATTGCTAGAACACTAGAAAGACATACTGTAAAGAATCAGGGGAGATTTTAAGAAATGTTTTGGTAAATAAAATGTACCTCAGAAACTTCCATTGAAAAAAAATATATATATATATATATATATAAAATATATATAATTATTATACAGAGAGATATTTATGTATTTTATATGTCTATATAAATAAATAAATATATATATGAATTGAACATACTATTCTGCATTGCTGCTTATGTGGTTTACTTGCCATGGCTGAACATCTCAGCTTCTAAGGTTAATTTTGAAGGTTTCTCTAGATTGTACACAGCTATGTTTGCAGCAAAAATGCTGAAACATAGCTGTTTGTTGCAGCGAAAATGCTGAAGGATAGAGACAAATAAACCTACATTCCCTTTTTAATTCAGTTGCAGTTCATTATAAGGTCCTTTCAGGAAGGGAACTGTGCTGCAGAGGGTCACTAGAGAAGGACTTCCAGATGAATCCTTTCATATGCTGAAGAATAACAGACTCTCCTAATGCCTGGTGATCACTAAGGCTCTTGAGCCAAAAACTTACTGGGCTGTTCTTCACCAGTGCTCTTAAACATTTACACAGTGTTCCTGACATAGGACTGGTCAAAATTTATGTGAGGGCAAGTGAACCACAGATCCCATTAATGCAAAGTTACCCGGTTTGCAGAATCTGAAATCTGCAAGATTGCAAGCTCATGGCTGCATTGGAAGTTTGCCTGGCAACTGTGTCCCTGCTGTGCGTGGTATGGAGGGGTTCTCCTTGGTGCCTGTGGGATGGCTGCTTCAGCCCATGCCCATTTTCTCCTTGGGCAGTCAGGAAGGGACACACCACACCTGCCAAAGTGCTCAGAGATTTCCAGACTAAATTCAATGAGTATCCTGGACTTGCTTGGTTTTGAAAATTATTTGACTAGCTATTAGCAGTTTACTCTTTGTTTAGAGATGGTAAAAAGGGCAAATATTAGATTTTGGGGAGGAGAGGAAAGGGAGACCATGTTTTATTTACTAACTCCATCTATCTTAGAATTGGAGCAGCTCTGGTTGAGAAATCTATACCTTTTTTGTTTTCTTCAGTTGTGGTGCAATAAATAAGTGTAAAACTTTAAAAATACAAGAATTCATGGGATATAGCCCTGTAGCATTTGGAAAGAAGTTGCTGTTGTGTTGATCCAATCTTCTCTCTCAAACATCATAACAGATGACAGTCTGGTTCAAGAAGCCACCAAAGATAACCAGAAACCCTATCAATATTCCTGACAATGCAAGCTGCTGGAGCTGAAGTTGAGTGCCTAGTTATACTGTGACCAGTGAAATTGGAGCCGTGAGAAACCTGCTTGGAAAAAACAGCTTTCAGTATTCTGTTCACGATACTTGGAGATTTCGCAAAGTCAATGGTCAGATTAAGCATCCTATGCTGAACCTCTCCTGATGCTTTAAGAAGGATGTCTTAGTTCATTCGTTCCTAGTTTAGTGTTTAATTTTGCGGTGTTTATTTCATTTCAAAGTGCAGCACTTTAAAGGAACTACGCCTGTAACATGTCAAACGGGTCAAGCTTGTAGCAAAGACTGGAGGGACTCATATTAAAACTTCAATCTGAGGAGCAAATATTTTACCTTTTATCCTTGTGATAAATCTGTGTTTATAAACACCAGACAATTCATCATTTCCAGAAACATCCTCCATGAACAGAAAGATTTCTGGGAATGATCAATTGGCATCAGCAATAGTATCTGAATATCTGTTTAGTATTTAAAACGTTTAGGCTTCTGAGTCAGGTGTGTTCCTAGTGCTACAAAGTTGCTTGTCACCTGCAAGCACTCTACATGATATCGAAGAACTTTGCAAATATATGAAAAACACACAAATCTGCCTTTAGAATTGTACCTAAGAAACAATCAGACAGTTGAACCATGTGCTACCAACTGCTAATATTAAGATAATGGTTTAAAGCTCTTTCTACCTGAAGATCATAGACTCAAACTTCTTTTTGGTAAAGGGGACTTGCCTGAGCCACTTAGCAGCCTACCAGTAGTGCCAGCAGAAAAGCTAAATTCAAAACTGGTGATCATGACACCAGTGAGAGATGAAAGCAAGTGAGGTCTTTCTAAATCAGAGCTCAGGTGTATTCAAAGGAGACAGGTGGAATGGTTGTGTCCAGTTTGGTCTTGCCAGTTCTATGTCAGCATTTTAGTATTAGTATTTTAATCTATTATGGTGTGTTTTAACTAAATATGTAGTGTCTTAAGCTCGCTTGCTGTGTCCTTTTAATCCCTGCAATATTTGAAGAGAAAATATTTTTAAAATTGTGCAATTAGATTTCATTGTTAGAATAATTGTTCATAACATTCTGTATTGATAAATGCTTGAAAATTTGGTCTTATATTGAGAGAATTCCAAGTGCTTCTTTTGAAGGGATGAGAACCTCAGGTCACCATTGGAAGGTGGAAAAATTCTGATTCACATAGCTTGGATTCAAGCAAACTTTAGGCAATCAAAACCTCATGATGTAAAAATATTAGAAAAAACCCTTTATCAGAATATTGGAATTGACTCTAAGGCACAAAATTCATTAAAGCTGCCTGGGGTCACTGAATCAGAGATTCACATTAAGCATCTGTTGTACCACAGATACGCCCTATTGCATACGGGTATTAATTCGATTTATATTCTTCCACCTTTACATGCTGAAATAGTATTGAATAATGAAAGAAATGTAATGTTATTTTTAGACCTCCTTCCATGCACCTCTCCCCTTCCCAGTCACTGCCTCCTCCTTTCCTTTCCTGCCCCTCTGTGCCCACCCCCCTCCGACATGGCGGGCACTGGGGCTTTCACAAGTGTTCGCTCATGGCCATCCCACTTTTTTTTTTTATTGGTCAATAAAGCAAAATGAGAAATACATACTGCTGTCTGATTTAGCTCCAGCTGAGGCCGATCCAATGCAGATGAGGTTCATTGTGTTAGCAGTTATTGTTACTGTTACTTAGCAGGCTGAATTTTAAAGAGGAGCCTTTTTTTTGTCTAGGTTCCAGATTTGGCTGCGCAGCTGCCTCCTGAATCCAGGGGAATGCATAGAGCTGACGTGGCAGTCGTGTCCCAGGCGGCGTGATTAGCAGTGCAGGCTGTAATAGACGGACACGTCACGGGACTCAGGCACAGGAACCCTTTTTTTTTGGTGACTGAACCCATGGCTGGTGAGGTTGAAGCTATCACCACTCATCAGTGGGCAGGTGTAAAACGAGACAGAGGACAGGTAGCAATCAGCTGTGATGTGTCAGGGTACTTTCCTTAGGACTGACACTTTCACAAACTATTTCCTTCACACATTTCAGACAAGTAATTAACTGAAAAGAAATTAAAATTACTGAAAACTTTATCTCATTTAACACAGGATAAAGAAATCTACTTCTCAGCACTGTCCCTGCCCTTTGTTCCTCCCTGAAGGAAAATGGGGTTGCAGATTTTCAGTCTCGTTTAGGTCAGAAAATCTCTAAAAAAGCGATCTTTTACAGCCGGCTCTTTGCTTTCGCCGATAGATGGGGCTGTCCTTCAAGGTGATAGCTTAGTATCTTTTTTTTTCCCCTTTTTTTCTATCTTTATCCTCCTCTCAGTCTCTCTTTACCGTCCTCCCTTCCCCCTTCTTTTTTTTTTTTTTTTCCCTTCCTATTTGCTGATTTGCATTAGGTACCACAGAGTGAGCCTCAGAACAGGAAGCTGAGAACGAAGCAGAGAGGATACTGCAGAGGTGGTTTTTTTTCCCCCTGCTCGATGAGAATGCAGCAATATATAAACACTTTGTAATCTTTTGGAACTGAGAATCTAAACAGCTTTATTAGCATTTCATTTCATCATCACTATCTCCCGGTGGTTTTTTTATTTTTATTTTTGGGGTTTTTTATTTTTATTTTGGGGGTTTTTTCACAATGCATTTGAAATTCCAGTTTTATCAGGTAAGCCAGGAGGATGTTAAATCCTAGACCTTAGTGCATTTATGTGAGCAGTCAGCATGGATTCCACCACTCCCCCACCTTCCTTTCTTTCTTTCCTTTTTCCTTTTTTTTTTTCCTTAATGCTTGCATTATAGTTATTGTTAAGCATATAATTAAGGAGAAATATTTTTTTGCTTTAAAAGCTGCAAGCTGCAGTCAGTTCTTTTTTGGCATCTCAGCATTTTGTTACAAGGTGTGTTTCAGTGGCCTTATATTTTTGGGTGTTTGCCAGCTTGTTGGGGGTGATTTTGTTTAAATTATTATTAAATATTTTCCCCTTAACTTTTTAGAAGATAACAGGGGTCATGTTGTTTCCTCTCATGGAAAACATACTAAAGTCTAAACCAAGCACTGCAGGATTGTACAGTTTTCCTTCCCATAGAGAAGCTCTGCTTAAAGGCTAAGTGCTTCACACAAATGTTTTACCAAAGGAAGAAAGGCATTCCTCTCTTTTGTCTCTCTCTCCCTCTGCCCTTAGTCTTTCTGATCAGGTGCATTGCTAGGAGCTCTTACTTTCATTTAGATACTGACCAGGACTGGTTGTAATGCTGTAGATATGGCTCGGTTCATAATCTGAACCGTCTTGCTTTTTCAAACAGCACGAGAAATTTGCCAGGTGGACTTCAAGCTCTTTCAGCGTCTTTTCTCAAATGGATTTCTTCTCTGCTGCTTGTCTGAGGTATGTGCTTAAAAGAATCCCACTGTACTGATTTACCTGGGATTGGGCTGTTTGTTCAGCCCCACTTTGAGAAAGCTATTTTTACTCACTCAGCTGTATTTGAAAATGGATTGGTGTGTTCTGTTGCTATTGAAAACCTCTTCAATTGTATTTTTTCCAGAAATGCTTTTTTTGTGGTTATGGTGTCAGACTCCTGAGCTGTATTGGCTGATGTTGGTGTTGCATTTTTGTACTGTGACTACCTTGTTTATTGTGTTTTTCATGCCTGACCAATGTGTTAATGTCAGGTACAAAAGAAAAAAGCCTGTTCTAAAAATTACTCTGAAATCTAATGCGAAACAATAACTGGATGATTGCTGACACTCTGATAGTTTATTCTGTTGAGCCTGGTTTGTGTGATCTTGAATATTTGCTGAAGTATTTAGACACAGGGAAGCAAGTTAGAGACATATAGCTTTAAACTGGTTGTCCTCAGTTTGCCAGAAAGTTTTCATTATTTTGGAGGAAATATCAAGTGGAGTGGGACAGGCAATTAAGGGCATTAAGAGCATGCATAAGGCATAGTCTAATCAGAACTATTCTAGTGAAATTCTAGGAAAACAACAGCAATTTGCATACCATCTGGTACCAGAAATAAAAAAATTTAAAAGTCTGACTGTGGTGACTTACAGAAAAATTATATAGATAAATGTAGATCAAGAAAACATATATCCTATCCACTGTTTGAAACAATACTTTATATAGGAGCTAGGATAGTTTATTATTGATCGCTGAAATCTTTGTTGAAATCATTACAGTAAAACCTAAACTTGCTTTGAAGTTTCAGAAGTTGTAAATGTCAACAGCTGAGAAGCTAAAATCAATTACAGATTATTTTATTATTAAAATCAAGATGGCCTTGAGCTAGAAAACGTTCACAATGTTTATGAATATGACTTCTCAATGCACTACCCCAGTGCCAAGCAGTTTAAAGGACAGCTGGTTGTTGACTTTTAAGGATGGCAGTGCTGCTGCTATCCATATTGCACTGCATCCTTCCAGCATGTGAATTCTACTTCTAGAGTTTCATAGATTCATGACAGAACAAAACATATTTAAGGGGCAAACCCACAAAGCTTAGCACTGAATTTTGTCCCTTAAATAATATTTTACAAACCCCTCTCTATCATTTTTGGCTGCCCAAAGCTGAAGAACTGAGATTAACTAAATGTGAGACTTCTCCTGCCCTTGGTTAAGAGAAATAGTCTGTTAATAATCAGGAGAAGTGGTTACTTTGCAAATTCTTTTGAAAAGAGGCAGAAATCTTGATGTTAGTTTTCTGTGTGCATTTAGAACTGTGATACTTTTATGGATTAATGTAATTTCCTTAATTTTATTCATTTTCTGAACTCCAGTCCAAGCTCATCTGTGAGAAAATATATTGGGTCTTTTGGGCTAAATATTGTGAAGAGATTTGTGGATTGTTTTCCGGTAACCGAAATGTATTCTGTCTTCTTTTTCTCCATTGATAACAGCTTACGTAGGTGGTAGGCAGTGGGAGTCCTCAAGAGTCTTGTACTGGACCTGTAGGCTTTCTGTTGATGCCAAAATGACTAGAGCAGAAGAAAAATCAAATTAAAAATTGAACAATATTTTTTCACACTTCTCAACTGAGACAACCAGTGTTATGGAGACCATATGATATACTAGAGAAGGAATACCATTAGGCTTTTTTTAGCATGCTTCAGAGCACTTACGAGATCACATTGCTACAAGAGAAAAAGCAACTCTGAAGCTGAAATGTGGGAAAAAAAGAACCTTTGAGGAAATTTGAACCATTAAAATCTACAGCTGATGTTTCTGACTGAACATAATATTGTAGGGAGATGGGGAATATCATGCAAGTTCTCCAAATGTTTTTTCCCAATGCTCAATAGTTCTGGTATGTTACTCCCATTTTTCTAGTTGTAGGTTTATTCTTTGTAGATTTCTATCCATAAAAACACATACAAGTTGGATGGAAACAACTGAAAATTTGGTATGAGTGAAGTAATTAGTTAAATGATAAATGCGGGCGTAGGAATCATCACCCTTTCCATATGGGGTTAGTCCAACTTCTGTAAAATACACTGATCTCTTTTTACTCAATATTAGTAATATTTGTTGAAAGAATCACTGTGATGTCTTAGTAAATACATGGGTGTTTAGTGTTTTCAGGCTTGCTGTCTTTTACTGATTATTGTGTCATTATTTCTGTCCCTTCCATTTTCACCAGTGTGTGGTGGTTCCAGGTTCTCCTGTTCTTCTGAAATTCTAGAAGCTCTGAAAAATTCAGTTTAGCTCTGAAAAAATAATTGATTTTACTTTGCACATGTTAAAAAAAGTCTGGGTAGAAACCTTCCCTTCCATGTTAAATATCACTTTAAAATCCACAATTCTGATTTAGCCACCGTTATTTATTGTTGTGATTTATCAGCCCCAGAAGCTCTCTCTCTCCTTCCTCTTTCTGCTATGAAATTCTCATTATGTTGCATTTTCAGAATGCAAGTTTCCATTGCGTTGTCTCAGCACTATCTAGTGGATCTCTAACCATCCTTCCAGTGCTCTATTTTACAATGTTTCCATCCTTCTTTTTATTAATTTCCTCTTTTTTCTGCAAGTCTCTGAGAAAAGGACAAAACCCCTATATTTTTAGTCTCAGAAATATCCACCTCAGTTTGAGCTTCCAAGTTCTATCCCTTCTAATTCTGTCTATCTTTGTAATTTATATCAGTACCTTAAAACATGCAGACCAATCTTCTTCATTCTTTCTCTTACTCCTTCAAGAGACTCTTTGATTTTCTCCTAGTACTGGCTTTTTAAAATTACTTCATAACACAAATCAAAAAACTGATGATCATCCTCCTGGTAAAACAAAGCAAAACCGAACAAAAGCTCAAATCCTGTCAAGGTCAGAAATAGAAATTTAGGAGTAAATGCAGAGGCTTGTGTGACTCAATTATTTAATAACTCTGTTTAATAATAGCATTGATCAAAGAAGACTAATCTAAGTAGCAACTGCAGTACTGATACCAAATCTTGTTTCCGGCAGAGTGAGAGCCTTCATTTTTTTTTTAATGACTCTAAGTATTTAACCTCTTTGTTTAAAATTATTGTTGAATTTATTTGTTAAGAGGAATTCGTGATGGAGATATTTCTGTATGCAGAGGATAGGTACTCCTCTTAGGAATGTCTCAGCAGGGCTCTTTAAGTAGCTTTGCAGGATCCCTGGAGTGAGTCCACACATGAAAACAGAAGTGAGGTGGCTGGTGGATCATTAGGAGCTGAATGCTGAGGATGATTTTTGTTCTCTGTGTCCATAGTGGCTGGGACAGGAAGTGAAGACTGAAGAAATGGGCTCACTCAGATGAGATACGAGGATGAACATTTTACTAGAGAGGATAGTGAAGAGCTGCAATAGAATGTCAGGAGAATCTGTGAAATTTGTCTTGAAGGTCTGTAGGAAGAGGTTAGATGAAATATCTCTTGGGAAATAGGTATAGCAATCTTGCCTTGGGCAGCAAGATGAACTAGGTGGCCTCTGATCTTTTTTTTCCAACCCCATTTATCTGTGAGTCTACAAAAAGAAGTAGATATCTGAGGTATAACAGACAGTGTACAATAAATTATACAGGGTCCCAAATAGACCTACTAAAAGCTATCTTCACTAGGATTGCCTAAAAGTATATAAACATCCCCTAAAAATATTTATCCTATGGTATATACACTCTGCAATGCCTCAAATATATCTATAAAGAGCTGAAAATAGGTCCTAAAAAGTTACTTTATTTCTTGGTGTTTCTTTTAGATTACATAGTCTTTACTGGTGAACCACAGTAAATGTGTGAATGTAAGGGGTAGAAAAAGGGTATTTGCAAATCTGATCAAATTTCCATACTGTCAGGAGAATAGTATACATTTAATTAAAAATATTTTTAAATTGATAGTTTTTCTTTATAGAAAGAACTAGGACACTTCAGAATCTGATTAAATAAAGTGAGTGTGCCAGAGCCATTTCAAAGTTCTATTTTTAATGCTCGTATTCAGTATTTTTCACAGCTGAGAAACCCAGTCTGATACATTTATTTTCTAGAATGAAACCTAAATAATGCCATATATATATATATCACTTAAAATGTATGGTGGTGGATAGAGACCGAGAACTACTCAGAACTCAATACTGGCTACATTGACAATGCTTAATTGAAAATGAAGTTATGCAACAATTTAATTTTTTCCATTAAACATTAACTATGTGATCCAAGTGTAATCTAGAAACGTTGGGTCTGGGTATTTTTGCCTTCAGTTCAATTTATTTTCTCTTTACACACACTGGGGGGATAAACCAGAAAGGACGACCCTTTATTTAAAGTTTTCATGACTTGGTATTGTCTCAGAACAAAATACATTCCAAATCAACTACTCTGAATAATTGATGCATTTTATCTGAAACAAAAATTTTTACTCCAAGAAAAATTGTCTATGTATTAAAATGTATTTTTTTCTTGCTCACTTTGGCTCAGTCTAAGACCAGGACTAACTGGCATTGGGATACCCTGTGTCTGCAAGGGTCTTGTGTTTACCAGCCCAGTGGCTGTTTGCACCCTGTCAGCAAAATTGTTTTATTTCTTTTTAAAATTCTGAATATTTACATGGAAACCAGTGTACATGAATCATTAAAATTCATTACTATTTGAAGGCAGACTAAACTGATTTTTTTTTTAATGCGTGATGGGTAAGATATATATGGGGTCTGAGGAAAGAAACATATGGAATATACTGAAAATATGCTGAAAAACAGTATACTCTATAGCACTGTTTCTGGAACTGTGAAGTTATATAAAACTATATTTCCTAGGCACACCTAGATTAAGAAATCTTGCCAGATGTTATCTCAGGATCTTGCTGTCTGTTTTTTGATGGCAAATATAAAATTGCCTACAACATTTTATAGAAGCAAAATTTCCACCCAGCTGAGCTACATAGCTGAGAAAGTTTTGCAAAATGTCTTTATTATAACACAGTAGCTGATCTCCAGAGGTGCCTTCCCTCCTCAGCCTTTATGAGCCTGTAATACAAAACCACATCCTAAGAGTGAAGGGCGGAGGTTGTCACCAGCCTGTTCATTTCTAATAAGGAACAGCTATGCACCAAGGACAAAAAATGGGAATATAAATATGAATTATAAAATACGTAAAGTCTGTATTAAAGATCTAAAATTAGAAGCCTATTTCTTTTAATAGAAATATAAATTAGAAAATTTGGAAATGCTAATGTAGGTGCATCACAAGGTATAAGGAATGTACCTGCTCTGAATTGTCATATTTCATGGGTGGGACATAAAGCGGACAGAAGTTTTCGGCTTTACTGATACACATGTGCAATGAGACTGGGAAAAAAAGCCTTGATTACTATGAGTACCTTTGAAGTAGAATTCCAATTGAAGATTAATTCCATTCAAACACTATTTTAAGGTTTTTATTTTGAAATCATTTTTTGAAACTGTTCTCTTACAACACTAGTAGCAGTGGTGCTACCCCTTAGTTTCCCACACGAACTTCAGTCCGGCCTAGAAGGAGCCATTGTCTCCCGTGCTCTGCTAACATCCCCATCGGCCGAGGGTTTCGCTGCAGTGAGCTGGGAGTGAGCAGCAGCTTGGAAGGGCACACACATTCTGTGGTGAGATTTTGAAAAACTGATGAATGTTACATGTACTGCCAGTGCCAAGGATTCTCACAGCTGGTGGGAGTTCCAGGCCTGCAGCTGGTGAGAGCCGTTCCCCTCTCCTTCCAGCAGTGCAGCTGGTGGCTGTGCTGCAGGTTACGTGCTGTCCAGCTGCTGCACAGCCTGGCTGCCACTCTGTCACTTGTGGGCGTTGACCTCAGCCTTGCCCTCTGCTTTCCCCTCAAGCAGGTTTCTGTACATCTGTGAAGTCTAACTTCAGACTACTACTGAACCAGCACTAAATAATCTTTAATGGTTCTGCTGGGAGAAACAAAAATGCTTACTGCCCCAGAGTAGAGAATGATAAATTATGAGACGTGCTAGCAAGAGAAAGCAAAGCAGCTGATACAGTACCCCCTCTCTTATGTCTGCATGCCTAACTCCTAGACAATATCTAACAATGAGTTTTGGGGAAGAGAAGAAAAAAGGTGCGGAAATATGAATTAATCAATTTTTTTAAATGCAGGGGAGAAGGGAACATCAAATTTTATTTTTAAAATCTATTTCTTTGTTCTAAAACAATCTGTCTTCAGGACATTAAGCTCTGTTTAACTCTCTAATAGTGTTTTCTTCAAAATTTTCTCTCCCTTTTTCTTTGACTGCCTTACACATAGTATTTCTCTGCATGTCTCAGTAGTGACATTTATTTCTCAGGGTTATATGCTTTTCAGAATTCTGAAATGCAGGAAACTGGTCTGTTTTGGGAATAGTTTTTACCTCCTGTGATGAAAGTAACATTGACTGTGAGATAAGGCTGAAATTTCATACTATACATCTAAGCTAATATATTTAAGTCTATATTTTGGTGCTGAGGCAAAAAATACGATGTCTCCATACAGAGTGACAAGAATTTTATATTGACTTTTGTGTGCATTCTTGATTACTTAGCACTTTGGAAAAGGCTGGCTTATGCCTTTAGCTGTCTGCTCAGATAAGTTTCAGATAGGAAATATGAGCCATTTTCTCTCTTTCATGTGAGAAAAGATTGGGAAGATGGCTAAATAATGGCTGAGGGTAGTGCAACTGTGATTAGCAGTATTCTGAACTGAAGTCCACAAAGTAAGCTGTCTTTCTTTCTCTTTGGTGGTCTGCAGGTCTGTGTAATGCAGGTCTGCATTCTCTGTGTAATGCTTCTAATTCAAGTGGTTTTGCTGAAGCAGTAATTGTTAACTGCTTTGGGGGATTAAAACAGGAGAGATTTCAGGTTTTTCAAGACATTCATGTGCCATCCATGTTAAAATACCATATTGCAGTGTTGTAGGGTGAGTTTTACTTCTGGAAGTTTCAGGAACTTTGTTATTAAAACCTCCTGCTTTCTGGCTCTGTCAGGCTCAATTCTGAACACATTCCTCATATTGCTTCTCTGAAATACACACTCTTGAATTCTAACACTTCTTAACATCCAGATTCTTACCTGCAAATTATTCTATTTCAATTTGTGGCCAGCATCACGGGTTCCTGGGTATGGTGTATGGATACTTTTGGATGTCTATAGTAGGCAGGAGTTCAGATGTGGAATGTAGGATCCCAATCTGCATGTGCTATTCAAACAAAAAGAGAGAGGGAATTGCTGTTCTAACCATGATACAAGCTAAGCATAAGGAAAAATGCTTAGATGTCAGAGAGGGAAAGACAACCTTTAAGGTGATGAAGTAGTTTTGGGAGCTGGGCAGCCAAATGACTGAAGAGTTTTGGAAGGTATCTTGAAAAAGAAGACATTAAGAGGAGCATAAGTCTAATGAGGGATCTTTGCAGGTGTTTGTATCTCCTAAATGTGACTGGAAATCTTCAAAATTACCATGTTGATGTAAATTGAAAATTTAAACAACAGAGTTAACATCTAAAAAACAAAATTTGAGATAATGAAGAAAGGCTGCAAAGAGCCTCTGAAAGGCAGTCAGTCATCTGCTTTCTGAAAATTTATACAGGACGGTGATATAGCCCAAGCAACTAGCTAGAAAATAATTCTGAATAAGGGAAGGGTTTTTTTGATAAGGGAAAAGAAAGTTTCTGGTTTCTTTGTAAGAATGATGGAAAACAGACCTTAGATATGTATGGCAGCAGGGGGAGTAGCATATGATTTAAACACAGTTTGGCTCCAAAACTTAGACAAGGACATTTGACACATATGAGAGTCAGATTCATTATGACTGCACAGACTCCACTAACCTCAGCAGCCCTTAGGCTTGGTTGCCTTTCATGTGCTGAGCTGCTGTGTTAAGCACTCATAGTCTGGGATGAATCACTCCATCTAGAAATTGAAGACATTTACACCAGCAATGGCAGTGGAAGGAAGTCTGAAATAATTAAAACTTGGGTCAATTGGACTACATACAGGATAAATAGGATGATTCTGAAACGAGTTTGGGGACTAAAATAGCTACAACCATCTATTCTTCCTGCTTTCAGCAGGGTTCATGTGGTTTGGGCAGCTTTGATGCTATTCTGAAAAGGTAAACTTCACAGGTGTGTAAACCCATTTACCTGCAGTGTGAACATGGCTGTCTGCTGTTAAGGGCAAAAACCCAAAAGTAACTGAAGAGGGACTTTGCTAGAAAAGCTCAGATATCTGCAAATTTGAAGATTTGAAAGCATACTGTCTCCCAAGTCCAGAAGAACTGCCTGTAAAAGGCATTACACGCAGGTTCGTGTTGCCTCAAGAGCAGCTTGTGACAGAATACAGTTTTGGCTGCACACTGTCAAATACAGTACAGATGTAGCCTGAGAAAAATAGGTAGTAAAACAAAATCTTAATGTTTCATATTGCTGCTGATAAATCTATGTGCTCGTGTTTCAAAACAAACATCTTAAGATTTGATGATGTAACATACTGCACTCTTTCACTGAGATCCTTTCTTCTTATGGGACACAGTCACTAAGGGGATAGGCTTTTAAAGGTACCTAATCACAGTCTTAGGCTTTGGCCACCTGTCATGCATCAGACCATGGTGTTCTCACTGAAAAAATGCCTTTTCCTCTGCACTCTTACCTGGCTTTAACTGTGTTTTTCAGTGGTAACAATTTTTATCTTGACCTTATTGGAGTTTGGAGTATTTTATATCCATGCACCTCTTCCTGCTTGCTGGCTTGCTACAAGCTTCTGTGTTCAACATGTAGGTCACCCAGAATTCCCTCATCACTGAGCCACAGCAAGCCTAACATCACAGCCACATACCTGCAAACCCAGCCATGATGCCATCAAGCCCCAAACACTCCCGAAGCACTCAGCTTCCAGCAAGCCTGGCTGCCTGGGAAGGCTCAAACAGGCTGGAGGGAGGGAGCTTGCATCTCACTCCCTAGGACCCACTTAAGGACAATGTTAAGCTCACATCCCCCATGGGTTTGCCAGAAAGACAAAAGATTTCATGGAGGAAAAAATGTCTGAGCAAGACAAGTAAGAGAGGAAGGGAGAACAAAAATTTTCATACGTCCTGATGAAATTTTAAATCTAGAGAAAACAAGGAATTTTAAGAGTAAGAGATATGGAAAAGTACATAAACAGGTGTAACAAACCAACTCCTACTCAAAATTGCTAAGTACTGAAAATTACTCTGTATTTGTACTTTTCATAGGCTTTTTCCTCAAAGTCAAATTAAAATCTGCTTGATGTCATTTCCACCTATGATATTAAGTCCCCAATTTGTCCTTGACTCACGATGAATGAAACACGAATATTTTTAGGCTTTTTAACTGTGCTTGTTTCCCTCAGACTTAAATGTCCTTCAATTCCTTAGAGCCATGACCCTACAAATTGCATTGATCTCTTCTCTGACAGTGTTCACTGTTGACATACTAAAGACTTGTTTTTCATAACTGGATATTCTTATCTTTATGTAGTGCTCTTCCATTTTTGTGCCCTTGCTCAAGTGCATTGAGAAATGGTTTTCAAAAAAGGAAGTTTCCTACTTTGGCTTCTCACTGTAAGCTTGTCTGTACAAATACTTCTATATTGTACATACAATGCCTGCAGAAACATTATTCAGCTCTCAGAGTGTGGTAGGAAATGGTGTCCTGTCTTCAGATGCATTGATCAGACAAGAAGCATGACGTGCTGAGGAATGTCTCTCCTCATTTTTCTCAGCTGGGTGTATTGTAAATCAATACCTGACACTGGGAGGTTGAGTGGCTGAAGCTTTCTCTTATCTAGTAGGGCTAGAACTTGCTTTCACAGTGGTCTGCTATTAGTGGAGTCAAGAGTTATGGGACAGCAATTACTAATTTATGATTTATCTTTAAACTATTTAAGATATTGCCCTGGACACCCGATGCCAAAATACCAGAAGGTATTACGACTCACTATTATAAACTAAAAATTATTAATTAGAAAAAGCATTCCAAAACACTTTAATCTCTAATGCAACATAAAAAAATGCCAATTTAGAACAGCAATGAACAGTTTCAATCACAAATGCAAGTGTATTTTCAATTAATGAAAAGACAAAAGTGTGGGTTTGCATGAAAATAGCTGAAAGTACTTTAATCACCAATCACAAATCCTACAAAATGGGAAAACTGGTATTTTTCAATCAAAAAAGTTGAGGCTGAAAGAGATACTATTTGCTGTTTGTCAGATCTGACATTATTTGCTGTGGTCTTCAGTTTACCATGTTGATTCTCCTATTAGAGTTCTCATCTTACAGGTGGAGCCACATGAACTGATTCACATTATACAGACCTTGTAATATATCAGTTTGAATTCAAGGTGGAATGCAAGATAGAAAACTTTATTAAATACTTTATTGCTTCATTAGCTTTGTTAATGCAGTTTAGTGTACATTTGGTGTGCACAGAGTGATATTTATAAGAACTACAGATCTCAAACCTCTTTCCTTTTTTTACGTTTCTGTACCTATGTTTGAGAATGGCTTCTTTGCAAAATAATCACTAAATGTGCACTACAATTCCATGTTTAACCACATATCTTAATACTATATTTGATAAAGTAAATGTTGCCTGCTTTTAGCAGAATATTTGATCTTCAGAAAACTACCAGACAGTGGTTCAGAATTTGAATGACTGAATGTTTTGCTTCAAAATTTGTTATCACTTATGCTCTTTATAAGTATATATCAATATTTCAGAAATTTCTAATTAATGGTTTTCTGTTTTTAAATAACACATGGTGTCAGGTGATATTATCTTAGTTTTACATTTTGTCTGTTTTCTCAGTACACTTTACAGCATTAAGTTCATTCATTTTCAAGTGTTCTGGGCTGCTAGACATTTGAAATCTCTACACATAATGTGTTCTTATTTATTTTAAAGAAGCACATTCTTTAATTGTTCCTCTTGACCAATCATAGGATTAAAAAAATTCCCAAAGTTCCAATACCACTAGATTTCTTAGTCTATAATTGTATTTCTCTTGGTTTTTGACTGGATTCTTTATTACATCTTTACATTCCCATCAAAAATCAACTTAACATCCTGAACATTTATTATAGTGTTAGAACATAAAGTATTAAATGACTGGAAATTCACCAGCACCACAAAAGACAAAAAAACCTTGAAATTTTTGCTTTTAAGTGAAAGTCAGTGTGGCTAACAGTCTGCACTCAATGGCTTTCAGACTACTGCTTCTGCAGAAATATTAATTCCCAGGCCCTGCCTTTCTTTGCAAATCTGAAGCTTTTTCCAATAAGGTGTTGCTCAAAGGATGGGGCAGAGGCAGCAGATGCTGCTGCTGCTGCTGCTTGTAGTTAAACACTTAATAGCAAGAACCATTTTGTTTTCTCTAGGAATTTTCAAGATTGTTTTCCCCTTTATGCAACTGAAAATACTGAATGTCATGTAGGAGCTTTTTAGGTCTTAAAACAGGCTAAGTATCTAATATTCAATAGAGTAAATTAACTCTGCCACTATACTACCTCTAGGGCACAAGGTGTCAGGGCTTTAGCACTGTCATGTCTCTAGACCACATCACATATAGACATATCACATATGCCTGGACACAAGACTGGGACATCGTGGCCTCATGAGTGTCCACTAATGAAAACTTTCCAAAAATACATTGGACTATTGTTAATTCGAAGTTTGTTGAAAATCAGTTCAAACCTGATCAGGATATAGGTGAGAGTTATTTACTGGTTTATTTTTGACCAGGTGTGTGTTTTGGAAGACTTTTCTTTACAGCAGTGATGTGACCTTTTTTTAATTTTATTTTTATTTTGAGAACTGTATGTATATATAAAATAGTTTTTGAAGTTAAATAAAATTGTATCTGCAAGAACAGATACTAATTATGCTACTGTAAAGTGAAATTGCTAATCTGGTGATAAGCCATTTCTCACATATTATCGGGTAATTGTTAGGTTCAAAGCAGCTTGCTAAGAAACAGCAGAATCCTCTTGCTCTTGGTAAAAATGGTTGCTCGTTTGTGTGTTCAGAATCACAAAACTGCAGAGGGACATGAGGAGAGAACTGCAGATGAGTTGCCTTAGCAGGATCAGAAGAGGGCAGTGACCAAGATGCAGCACCTTGCCCACATAAATAGAAATGCAAATGTCACGTGTTTACAGACTTGTGTTGCATTCTATGTGACATTAGCATATAGCGTACCAATTAATTTGGAAAACACTTAATTCACATGTAGCCCATGTATTTGCTGCATCCTGTAAAACCTGAGACAGGCTGAGGGCTGCAGAAAGGGATTGAGGCCATAGAACAATCCCAAAGTCATGCAGTGGCCCTAGTTCTTCCTAGGCTGCAGAGCTCGTTCGTGCTTTGAGCATCTCCCATTCCTTGAGCACTCTTTTCTTTCGAAGACAATCTGTGAGAGGGATCCCTCCCTTTGGGTGCTGCACTGCAGTGACTGAGCAGATGATACCCAGCTCCCAACACAGTGGTGGGGCGGCTGCTGCCTCCTCTCTGCACCGTGCACAAGCATGTCCTGGGGCATGCCATGAGTGTACAGTGTGTAAAAGCAAGGGGATAAAGTTTCAAAAGATCTACCTTTCATATGGTGTCATACCTCCTTTGCAGTATAAAAAGTAAAAGTTTCTACAATTTGGGGTGTTTATGGCTTCATAGTGGCCCCATCATTGTGCATGAAAAGCAGAAAGTCTTTTGTTTTCCTTAATTATGATTGATTTTTTTTCCCTGTTATGTTGTGTGTTAAACATGTTCCTGTTGTTCCTGAATCTGCTTCCTTGACCCAGGAAAACCTCAAGAATTAAATCCATGCTTGCTGAAATTGTTAGAAAGTAAATAATTTTGTCATTATGTCTTTCAGGCTTCTGGCCTTTCCACTGACCATATGAGATAGCAAGTACCTGAATGCTGTTAATGGGGTTAGGGAACCCACTAATAATTTGAGTATGGCAATGTCTTTGGGTTTGTTAGCTCTGCAAATTTGGCATCATTCCAGGGTATGGCGCAATCTGTTTTCCATCAACTTTTATTTCTTTCCCAAGCGTGGAAATATGCCAAGACCAGAACTTAAATCTTGTTTAAATTCAATTTTACCTTAATGTAAAATGAATCAGTAGCATTATGTAATGTACACTGCATAGCCTACATGGCTGTGTTTGTTTTTTTAACTCAAGAAAGGTGCTATTATGTTTGCTAAGGTAAATAGAAACAGATGTTTAAGAAACAGATGTTTAAGAAAATTAAACTTGAGTAAGGCAGATTGCCAGTAGAAAGGGTCAGTGCTCTAATCAAATGAAAGAAAGCAGAAAGATTGCTTCTCTGTACTGCAGTCATTTGCTGCACAAGATATGCTGCAGGAACAGAGTAAGCAGAGAATCCATTCAGCTTGGTAGCAGTCCAGTAGTTCTGAGCTATTAAATGCATTTGCTCAGACGGAGTACTAATGCAGCTGCATTGTGACTTTTCCCATTAAAATTTTTTCTTTCTTTCATTCTATGAAACTGCATAACTAATTTTGGTTTTTTCAGCTTTCTAAAATAGAAAATACTTGCTTGCAGTTAATGGAATTTGACTAGCAAAGCAGTAAACCAAAGCAAGCTATTTCTTCCTAATCTAAAGCAAAGCCTAGTACCTATGTTTTGGTTTAGAGGTACATTAGTTGTATTTAAAAATATACTGAGAATAGCAATTTCAACAATGCATACACACGTAACTAATAGAGATGGATAATATACTGTGTCTACATCATACAGTTTTCTGATTTCCTCTAAACAAGACACAAGGACAGCACTGAAAATCTAGATGTTAGTGGGAGGAAAGGTTGCAGTAAACAGCTCACAGGGAGCATCCTGATTTTACCAGCATGGGGGTTTATCTGGCTAATTACCTTGTTGGGGAAGGCTGGCTTATTTTATTTTGTTCTATTTTTTTTTAAATTTAGGCTTGCATTTTCTTCCTGAATTAAAGAAATTAGTTGTGAGGGAACACTAGAACTAAACTGTCTTTTCCCATAGTTAGTGCTATGTTTTTTCTTCTCAGCTAATATACCTCTGGTGATTTTCAACTGACTTTTCTCAAGTGAATTTACTAGGCATAATAGAGAAAGAGCTCTAGGAGCAGGAGTCAGAAGCCATGACTGCCTTCCCAAATTAAATCTTACTTTTAAGATGCCAAGCTCATGTTTTGTTACACTCTTTCTTTCTATCCCATTAATCTTGATTTCATTCCTGCACAGTGATGGTGGAGCACTGCAAAGAGAGATCAGGTGGTCTCTTGGCTGGGGTCATGTAAGAGTTTTGCTGACTGATGGAAAATGTGGCTTTGAAGTCCCTGGAGCTGATGAGGGAATTTAACATAAATACTTATGCAATGAAATGTAAGTTAAGCAATCGCACAACAGTGTGGATATCAGAGACACGAGCTGCATTTCCTACCTCTGTCTGTTCTTCCTTCTGGCTGTTGGGCAGCCCAAAGTGAACACTAAACTGCCTTCCTGAATCACAGAGCTACCCCATTCTTCTGTTTGCAGCTCTGTGGCAAATTAAATAGTCATCCTCTCCCCCCATCACTCCCCTTCAGTGACTCTTTCTGTGTGTCAGGTTAAGTAATGGAAATATCCAGCTGCAAAGCATAGACTTTCACTTAAACTGGCATGTAGTGTTTGATTGCTTCCAATAGTTCAGATAATTTATTTATAGCTCAGTGCATATCTATGTACCCTGTTCTGATGTCTGCAGTATTAATGTACCTACCCTTTATTTAAAATTAATATGCATTAAATAAATGCAGTTATCCAAGTCCAAGTAATGTAATGCAAGCAAGTCCTTGTGCCAGATCTGCATTATCCATGCTGTGAGGGAACATCAAGAAGATGGTAACAAAAGATATGGGAGAATCCTATTATCAGTTTGGTAATATACATGTTTCCCTTATAAAGCTGTCCATGAGAATTAAATTTAATTTTATATGTGGGCTACAGGGAGTCATAAAAAGTTGTATAGTTTCAATATTCCAATCCAATTTCTGCCCTTCTGCCAAGCGTGTTGCTTTGGATATCCTACCTACCTTAGGTACCTACCTGCAGTAACCCCATAATTGAGACAGACAGGACGGACACAGGCTTGGTTCTGAGGCCGCACATACAAAGCTGTAGTGGCTTCCCACAACTTTCTCCCTCTCCTCCCAGAGATCCACACTTTGAGGAAGGTAAATTATATTTATTCTGTATGCTGAGGACAAGAATCATAATGACTCACTGATAAATTAAAAGCAATGAGAAACTGTACCAATAAATGATGTGAATTATTATAACATAGAGATCTGGGCTCTGTGAGTTTACATGTAGATTCATTAATTTATCTTTATTTTGCAGCAGATAAATTTTAGTTCATGGCTGTTGTACCAGAAGGTCAAACATCAAAGCATATTTCAGTTTCAGATTTAAGTGTATAGATAATATAAAGAAATTCACTTGCTAAAGTTTAGGTATTTGCAGCACTGTAGTTCCACATGTATGCTAAGTTCCTCCCGACCAAACTCTCCAGAAACTCTTGTTATAAAGGTATAGAGGACATGAAAGCTGACAGTAAACTAGCTGCTTATCAGATTAGGAAATAATCTTGTTCAAGTTTGTCTCTTTTTCAGAGAGTTATGTATTGTCTAATTGACTTCTTCAAGGAGCAGTATGTAACTGATTTGAAATCATTGTTTGGCAAGGCACCATCTCTTCGTCTATTTCCAGTATGTCCCTTTACTTTGCATAGAAAAATTATTTCGAAGAAATTTGAAGACTATAAAAATAGGCAGATGCTGTATGGATATTTGATAGTTTAGTTATTCTCAAAGCATGCGTAGATCTAAAATGACACAAGGTGTACAGTAGATCACATCCAGGAGGGCAGTGATAGTATGTGTATCACCCAGATGGTCTGGGTGTGCACAGCTTATCCAGTGTAGTTCTGGCTGCTTCAGACTTGATACATATGGGCAGATCAACTGTGCTTTATGCAATTGCACATATGCAGCTGAACAACTTCTGACTTACTCTGCTTGTGGTCTGCAGATGGTCTGATCCCTGCACGCTGAGTGTGCTCTGCAGTTATCTGGCTTACAACAATGTATACTACAAAGTATATGTGAATATATTTTGCCTGGGAAATACCAGAAGAAACAATGATTCTATTCTCAAATGTTCTGAGTACCTTATTTTCCAAAATTTGAAATGTTGTGCACTACTCATAAGAAGATCACTCAAACAGACATGGAAATGTAGAAGGGAAAAATCTCATTCCCTCCAGGAGGGTAGGAAAGAACTTAGTAAGAAATTAATATTTTGTGTATTCTTGTATTCTTTCCTATGTTGAATTACTAGTGCAATGCTAAAAAAAAAAAAAAAAGAAGCCCATTTGGATCATGTAAGCAATCTGTAGTTATTCAGTTAATATTTACTAAATCACTTGGTGGAAATCATAAGGGTATCAGTTGATTAACTGGCCTGGTATCAATTTCTATCCATCCCCATCACAGATAAGTGAGAATAAATTCATTGACTATAGTAAAGGAAATACAAACCTATTAGTTAAGCACTGTGACATGAGAGATGGAAGTGATTTGGGGTTAAGACTGTAGTGAATTCTGTATGTATTTAGTATTGACTTTTAAATTTACGGAAGATTTCTATTTGCAATTCTGAAGACTTATAATCATTGAAATGTATGAAGAAGGGGAAAATGTATCTGGAATATCATCCTCTAATCTGTTAAGTAGAGGATAAAAAGTAGGTAATCTTCACAAAGCCTCCTGGAACGATTTTGTTAAGTACAGCCTTAGATTTAGTTACATCTAAAGGTGTAGCTATCTAGCTCCGTGTACATTTGACAGAGCAGAGAACATTCTAGGATTAATTATAGAAAAATAACATGGAGTTCCTTTCTATATAAAGAAATGCAGGCATTATTAGGAAAGACCACTCCATTTGCTGGTTTTAAACTTGGTACATAAACACAGTAGCTGAATCAGATGTTTTTGCAACGTAACTAATGACTGTGAAGCATCGTGTTTCTGTGCACCTGCAGACCAGCCCTGAGGTAATCCTTGTCCTGCATGCCAGGTGGGGACATTCACTGACCTAAAGGGTGATCCTGACACAGCACCCTACGGTTTCAGATCTGATCTTTGCTGACTGCTCCCTGGCTATCCATATCCTTCCAACACGTGAGATTGCCCTTGCTACTGTCCAGCACCTCCCTCCCACAGCGCCAGGACTCGTTTGGCTTGGTGTGCCCCCGCTGGCCGCTGTGGCAGGGAACACTGAGTGCTGTTTGCAGGGGTGGTTTTGGACAATGAATGAAGGTTTCAAAGGAAAAATGGTGAAGGGGAAAGCCACCCTCCTGAGTCTCACGAGGAGGAGGAGGAGAGGGAAAGGCAGGCATGTCTATGTAGACTCATTTGTCAATGCCCATGGGGAATGGAGGAGAGGGAGAAGGAGAGGTCTTAGTCCCTTCTTTTGCCAAATAAGTTGAGCAGAGAAGATGTCTTGGCTGTCTGTCTTGAATCTCTCTATCTACCTGAAGCCCACAGAGCAAGTAGGATCCACCCACAGCTGTGTCCCCCACAATATTTGGATAACAGCTTAGTAGGAGATCTGTCTTCCAAACTGTGGTACCACTCATGGGGATCAGTTTGAGATGAGAAAACTCAGTGATGTGGCTCATAGTTTTTTCTCCTTCTTTCCCAGTACCCACAAGGTGTGGTTGAACATTAAGAAACAATGTCAGAGTGTAAAAACAGTGAGTTTATAACTTCAATAGTTAAGTGACTGAAGTGTCAATCCACAGAAGTAAACGGAACCGTGAAATAGGGAGCTGAGGACTGTCTAGAGGATACTCTCTGTGTGAAGAAAGGAAAGATTTTGAATCCCTTTTGACTGAGGTACATTTTCTTATATCCTCCCCCTCCACCAATGGAGGCAGACCAGGACTATTCATTTTCCCTTGGAAAGAAGGGAAGCTGTACAGAACTGGTTCTGGCATGAGTGTCTACTTTGCATGGGTGAATACTTTGTGTTTGGTGCGAGATCAGCTCACTTTAAGTTTTTTACAGTGAGAAACTTGAGACCTTGTTTCTTTAGAAGTCATTCCTCTAATTGTGGGTGATGATTTATACACCTGTGTGAAATATGGGGGGGTTTAACTCTTTTTAGAAATCAAGATATTCGTGTTTGTGGAGACCATAAGCACTCCTTCTTGTTTTATACACCGTATTCTAGTACTCAGTACGTATATGCAATTAAGATGTTGTGCTCACCCTAGCACTACTGATTTAGAGAATTTAGGGTTTATTACTTAATATAATTTGGTGACCTTCTTTATTTCCCAGCTTTATTTTTCTTTCTTCTCCCTTTGTCATCCAATTACTTATTCTCCTTATTGACTTTTACTTAGTAGAAAGTTAGCCCTATCTGTATTTGCTTACCTTTCTGCTCCTTTCCCAGTAATCTCTTCTTCCATCTATGTTTTATTTTTCTTTATTTTCATCGAGTCATTTTTATATTGCTAATCCTCCAGAGTACCCATTTTGTATCTTTTTTAGCTTCTTCATTTTCTCCCTTAATTCTTCATTAATTTACAATCTCCTCTTGAGCCATTCTTTTTCTCTATTCTCTTCATATTTTCCAGCATCTTTCTACAACTCTTGGAGTTGTTTGTCACCTTTTAATTTGTTTTCATGTGTTTTTCCCCAACCATCTCTCGTACTCTTACTTCTCTTTCATTCCATATCTCTAGCTTATTTCAGAGACTACTGACCTGCCTTGACCCTTGAGTCTCCTGAAAGGCTGACTGATCGTTTCATAAGGATCTCTGCAATGGGTGGAGACTGCATTTATCTCTTTACATTCAGGCATGAGGGATATATGCACTGTTGTGAGCCCAAATATACATTTCATCTGTCTGTAGGGTGTCATCAGAAATTTATTCAGCAGCATGGAAGATGCCAGATCTGTAGTCTTAACAGGACTTCTTTTTTTCTTGTGCTTTTTTTCCTTCCCAACAGGTTTGTTTTTGCAGTTGCAATATATAAATAAATATGTGTACTAGAATACTTCCAGAATTTTCCAGTTACAGCAATTGAATAAAGAACCAGACACACAGTAGCAGCTAAACTGAACTAATACTAGGCAATTGCTCTCCTTCTTATCTAGAATAACTTCCCATACAAAAACATGGAATCACTACTTTAATACTTCATAATATACAGACCTGATTTTTTTTTAATATAAATTCTGATTTTACAGTGTTTGTTTTCTGATACTTTTGCTGATCTCTGTGAAATTTTCTGTGTTAGCTCTGTTGAACTGTTCTATTTATAGTTACCAATGTAATCCCAATTGATTCCAGAGGAGTGTGATCATAATATAAGTAGAGTTATGAGGAAAGAATGTATTTGATTATTCTAAAATATCATGCTTTTCCTTATTTGGAGTAAAAGACTATCATAGTCCTGAAGCTGAGAAATTTTTACAGTTTCAATAACTAGTGTAAAAACAACACAAATGCTTTTTACAAATACCAAATCACCGGCTAAACTGCTTACTTTGTCTTTTCATAATTTTCAAATTGTGTATTTTAACAATTCAACATAGCATAAACAATGGTATTTAAAAATAACTGCTACATCTTTATTACTTGGTGATTTCTGCTTGTTTATTTGACTTTTATTTTCTGCTTTCTTTTAGTATTTTCCTATGCAGAAGAATAAATGGTAATTAAAATGTGCAGGATGAAAAGATGGAGCAGCCAGTGCTTGTACCACCAGGACCAGACAGCTTCCAATACTTCACTAGAGAGTCTCTTGCAGCTATTGAACAGCGCATTGCTGCAGAAAAAGCTAAGAATCCTAAACAAGATCGTAAAGACGATGATGAAAATGGGCCAAAACCAAACAGTGACTTGGAGGCAGGAAAAACACTCCCCTTTATATATGGCGACATACCTCCAGGAATGGTGTCTGAGCCCTTGGAAGACATGGACCCATATTACATCAATAAAAGAGTGAGTCTAATACCAATCCTGTTCATATGCCAGTGTTTGGAGTGCGTTATCATGCTCATTTTCTTGGAGTGGATCATATAATTTGCTACTTCAGTATGTTAATTTGCAGCCAGAATCCATCTGCCTAAATGGTTACCAACCTTTCACCCTTTTAATTTACCTCAAAATTTATTTCTTTGATGCAATTGACTTTATGTCAAAGGTACATTTATATGAAAGCTGAAGCATAGTATGTGGTCTTTGATTATAAGCAATATGTAATACAAACATGTGGAAACATAATACATAGGTACTTTGTGAACTTCTAAAAAGTGAACACACATTCATACTGAGGACACCAAAATTCTTTAAGGTTATTCAGATTTAAAACTGACAGCATGAACCGATGCATAGAACATTTTGTTCACAGAAATCTGCTTTGATAGCAAATGCTTAGGAAATTTATGGAATTGATAGGGAAACAAACAGATAAGCAGGAAATATAACAAAAAGAGTGTAAAACTGATTTTAAAGTTTTTAGTGGAACTGGCCTTGGACAGGCCTGAAATCCTTTCAGAATGATCCTGCTGCACAGCCCATAAGCAGCAGAAAAAGCTCATGCTTTATAGAGATAGCTAGATTGGGTGATACTTTCATTACTGGGTTCTATGATTGTAAAAACTGTCAATATAAAGATAGGAGCTATTTCGACTTTCACAAACTACTGTGTTCTAAGTGTCTCAGCTTGCTAAATTTCATGTGATTTATGAGTCCTATTTTGATGAGAGAAAATACTGTATAAAAGAACAATATTTTTATCTCTATTATCTGGTGCCTCTGAACGAGCCTTTATCTGCCATTCATGGCACATGAAGATTATCTTTAAATCACAGTTCTACTTTTACAAAGTTAAAAGATGTGTTTCTATAAAAGCAGGCCTTTTAGAGTTCTGTACTAATTGTGTCTGTTCATGATACAGTATTCCATATAATTTTATCCCTACCTGCCCACAACTCATCCTGGACCTTTATAGCCAAATCAATCTGTCTTATGTGTCTGGCAGTGAAAACAGATACGTGATAGGTATGACCTGTGATAGATATGCCTCTTGAGGCCTTAGGAATGGAAGACCCTTTCAGTCCCTTCACAAATGGAGCTGAAAACTTACTACATCAACTAGGCCTGGTGGTAGAGTTGCAAGAAATGGGGAGAAACCAGCTGAAAATATTCAGTCAAGTTTCTGTAGTACTTGAAAGGAAGAATCTTTTTATTTGCACACCAGATATGTATGGTCCAAACACACACCCTCTGGAATTCTCTTCTTTCTGCTGAAATCCACATATCCTCTCTATGCACATGCTTTAATCTTCTACAGAATGGAAATAGAAACAGCTCTGTCAGTCCAAGACAAGGCAAAAATTTCTCAAATGCTACAATTCTGTTTTTTCTTCCATCAGTAAGAGGAAAATAGATGTTCTTAACAGAAAATCAACACCTATTTCAATTTTTCACCTGCAGTTTTACTTCAAAAATATCTAATTTCTAGATTTTATTCTCTAGCTCCATGTGAACTCTGGAAATAGATATGTCTTGTTTCACTTGTATTTTGAAAATACTGGAAGCAGTTGATGAAAGTCTCAGAAGGAGAAACAGTTTGAGAAAAGCTTGAAGCAGAAGGGACCATCTCCAAGAAGACACATAGGGGTCTTAATGCTGAATGTACATATCTCTGAAATGTTTAACATTTCAGCTTCTTCTTTACCTCTCTCTGAATTCCACCTTGTAAAGCCAAGAAGTCCATCAGCACACCCTTTCCAATGTAATAGTCTGACAACTGCTGCACAATCATTCGAGATTTTATGTTTCTCCCTGGTGAAGCATCTATCTGAAATGTCATGGGTCTAATGAAAAACACCAGAATGAAGGAAAAGACGTATTTGCAAGAAAGGGTTAGGACAAGTGTATGGCAATACCAGATGCCACTGTTTCTTCAAACCTCTCGTAAGATCTCTGCATAAACTATAGCTGATTTGTTGACAGAAACTACCAGAAAGTTTGGCTTCTAAACTTTCAAATAGGGAATAGAAATGGTTGCTCACAGCACTGGTCACTGTGTTTATTTGTAAAAGCTGTATAGGAGTTTTAGGAATATCTTTGTTTTACAAGTTTGGGTCATGAATGAAGTCATCCATCATTTGCCCTATATGCAAGCATTGTATCTCTCTTCTTTTTTTTTTTTTTTTCCTATTTTTTGTAGCAAGATTGATCAAGCTCACTGTATTTTTCATGTGGTGAATGTTTAAATGTCATCTAGTGTTTTATAGTCCATCCTTGGGACTGCTTTTTCTAAGCAAAACGTTTGTGCATGCCATGATTTGATACAGTTTAATAGAGAATAAGAAAGGAATAAATACATGTGTTGAGGGTTTGAGAGCCCTAATTTGTGCCGGAGGTAGCCCTAAGATGATAAGTTAAAATGAAAAATCTTTTAAGAGAAGCAAAACCAAATAGGTACAATAGTTTTGTGGTTTTGTAAGTGTGCTTCTATGCAACAACTACCACAAAAGAGGACATATTTGTACTCAATACTAACCTGAAGTTGAAAAGGAAAATAATGACAACAGCTGTTTGACAAGAGGACAGCCCATTAGAGCAGGTTTACACACTTGATAGTATTTTTGATTTACACTGTATCACAGATAGCCTGAATGCCAGCAACTGTACCCTTGAAACATAATTATTTTATTGTAAAAGAATAAAATACCATTCTCATATACTTATGATTTCATTATGCTGAAATGCCGCTGCTTGTGGTGACCAGTAATGCTGGTCTTTAGAACTGTGAAGTTTAGCATCCTAAAGGGTTGCAATGCTCTTTTTTGTTGTTGTAGTTTTTGGGTTTTTTTAATCCAAAATTGAGTAAAAGTGAACTGGAACTTCCCTCGGGTTTTGTGTTCCGTTCTGTGTAAGTGCGAATCTGTGTGTTCCCAGTATAATAGTGACTGCCTATTCATGCTCAAGCTGCCATCACAAAGGATCAACTATGTTCACATCATTGTCTGTAGAGAAAAGATCAGCTGGAATCCCCTAAGATCCTGACCTGTGGGCATGAATCAAAATCTGGTCCACCTGGTTTCATACTTAAAGGGCTGGCTCTTTTCCCTTGAACCTAGGCTGCTGCATTGAAGAGGAGGGAGAGAGCAGGTGGAACTAAGTGGGTAAACCTTTACTTTCCTCCTGCTTTGATATAGATACAACATTGTTTGTTGCCACTCCATGCCCTGCCTCTTGCCAGAAGGATCTGAATGATGTCTGTCAGCAAAGATGCCTCCTTTTCTCCTGGCATTTGGTGGTATCAGTCCCTAATCTGATCAAATCACTAACTCCTGGGTTTCACAGACATGTCTTGAGTTACAAAAAACCCAAAAAGATTTTGTAAAGTTGCTTCACCTTATTACATCAGCAAAGGTGAATGCACTAGTGATTTTGGATATTTTCATAGTTGTAAGTGAAATAATTTTTAAGTGAAAAGTTCTAGCAAAGCAAAAAGTGAAGGACTTGCTAGAAAACATTGTTTCAAAGGATAAGCACAAAACCAAGAATTGGCAACTCCTCATATGCCATGACTTTCCTGTTCTAGCTACTGCTGGAGCTTTTCCAGAGAAGCTGAGGACCCAGCTCAATGTTATATCACCTCCTGTCTTTCAGAAGGTGGAAATGCAATGCAGTAGCAGTCAGTGTACTAAATCTAGCCTTCTGGAAACTACATTTAAAGCTAACTAGGAGGAAGGGGAGGAGAAATAAGGTTTGGGAACTCTTTATCCCGAGAGACCATATCTTTGTTCAGTGTTGACTCTTCTCTCTCAGCTACTCATCTCAAAACACTCCTCCTCCTCCTCCTTTGCCCTGCTAAGAATTCAGTTTCTGGCTTCATGTCAAATATGGCAGAAGATACGGAACTGGGTTTTAGGTTGCAGGTGCAAAAGTAGCAAATCAGGCACTTGTCTTCAGGGAATTCTTTGAATTTATATTCACATTCAAATACTTTGAGTGTGAGTCGGTTTTGTGCCTTTATAAAAATGAATAAAACATGAGGCCTGAAATTTATACATAATCCTTCATATATCAGCATTAATCTTAAAATTTTGTTTAGAATTTATCTAGCTTTTCTCAGTGTATGTCTACTTTGTCCTGACAGCTTTGGGTACAACACTTCATGTTCATCCGCACTACCTACACATTGGCTTGCATCTGGGTTGAGAGTGGAGTGAGATATAGCAAGCATAGCAGGGAGCTTACACAGGGCTTGCATATCAGCTCTTATCTGTACTTTTTAATGAAAATACTTCTTTAGAGATAAGGTACAATTTTAATTCATGTTTAAGGCTAGAAGTTAGAGGACCAACAAAGTCATTCTGAAAGCTTGAGTCACAAAGATGCTTTGAGTGAAAAATTAAAACTGAGGTAGGGAATTTATGTCTTGTTGGTTCTGCTTATGCAGGGCAGCAGAAAGTAGAACAGCTAAAATAGCAGCAGCTTCCAACTGAAGCTGGAGCTGTGCCAGCATGCTGTTATTTTCCATAAGGCATGTTAGAAAATAGATGTATGTTTAATATGCTTGTGTTCAAAGATTTTTTTAAAAATGTAGGTTGACTAAATGAAGGTGCTGCAGTCTTAGATACAGAGTTAGTAGGAAGTGTGATTTTTAATGCATTTTGTCAACTACCTCATAACTACAAAAAAGAGCATGAGTTGGAGGCATCTGAGATGTGAGTCCTGGGGGCTGGGGACAGACCTGGGAGAGGAAATTCACCTTCCCCCTTGGGGTGTGAGGCTTTAAAACATTGTGCCAGGAATTCATTCATCTAATTGGTTGCTTCAGTAGTTGAAATGAAAGCTTCATGTAAAGTCAGGTCATCTTCAGGTTGTTACCTGTAAGCCCCAACTGGAAGTGGGAAATTTGGAAACATTAGCTCAGGGTGTCCTCAGCTTCACATGTTTCTCCATTTCTGTGCAGAAGTGGGAAATCATATACATATCTTATACATTCCTACACATCCTGGGTTTGTACTCAAGACAGTGTAAAGTCTGCCTGGTAGTGTCCCTTACTCCTAAGGGCTTTGGTTTGTATGAGAAGTTGTGCTGTGTAGACCTGTGCCAGAGGGACAGCTCAGGGAAGAAGCCACTGGAACTGGGACTGAAGCAGCTTTTACTCATGATTTAATCCTTGCTTTTGCTCTGCCTTCAGTAAACCCCCATCTCTGCATCTCTCACTACTTCCTGTGTGCTTCTGGACATTCGTATCTATACTTCATGGTCCATACACACCAAACTTTCCAAATCTCAGCAGACTGAAGCATTGTCCTTCTTGAACCTCCTTGGCATATTTTCCCTGTCTACCGGCCTTCCTGGAAATAGCCATGTAGTTCACTGCTTACAGTCTTGAAGCAATACTTGATGTCATGGACACCAGATGAAACCAACATACCCAACATACCCACACTTCCACTGCAATTCTAGTTTACAGCTCATTTCACCAGCAACTTAACAAAAATCAAGGAGGCTTTCTCATAGCTTATTTGCAAAATATACAAGTCTGACAGTGGAAAAAAGAAAAAAAAATAATAAAGCAATTTTAGACATCTCCCTTTAATTTCATTTAAATTTAGGTTATAATGCTTGCATCATCCCTTCCACTGGATGCAGATTTCTTCTGAGTTACTGAACCTTCCTTCCTTCTGCACTGTTTTTCATTCTTTTCTGATTGATCTTGCAGTTGAAGAGCACCTTAGTGACAAAAAGAAACCTGACAGCCCACATTTTGTGTGCTGTAGTGTTAGAGCAGGTGCAGACATGATGGCCTGCAGTGGAAGCAAAGCAGTGTTTGCAGGGTTTGCTCTCATACTGTTCATGTTTAGCTCATGGATTTGAGACATTTAACCTACAGTCTTCTACAATTCTCTAAAGTAAGGCTTGCATGCATGTAAGTTTCTCTAAATTTGATTATCTCCATAGACATTAAAACTTAAATTTTGAAAGTATGTATTTTCTGGGAAGGTTTCACACGTGGAAACCACAATTGTGCAGGAGGATCACTTGGGATTGTCGCTTGCACTCCTCCAGTAAGGTATATTCAGATGTTCAGTCCTCAGAGACCTACCTAAGTATGACTGTGTGTGTTACTTCTATTTCTCTCACTCCTTAGCACAAAAACCCAAAAGTTATAAACAAGTGGATAGTCTATTAAATCAGCTTGCAACAGTATTTCTAGTTAGTAAGACTAATATATCATTAAAATCCACAGGTGAGGTTACCCTGCTTCTTCTATTTCAAACAGGGGGAAAACATAAATAAAATTAGAATTTCAGTTAATAATTTATGCATCTTTATTTACAAGAAACACATTAAAAGGAATAATACTTTACTGAGTTTGTTTAATGAGGAAGTAAAACAAAAACATTAATGAATTGAATTAATTACATTTTCATATGTCAGATTCTTCAGGTAAGTACTGGAAATAATTTTTATTTGAAAAATTAGCCATGCTTTTTGTGTATTAACTGTTCAAAAAGTTACAATTTTGGTGATTGCTTACTTGTAACAGTTTTCAAATGAGAGTCTATATGAATAAACTCTGATAAAATGTCTTTTCTTTCTCTTTTCCAGACCTTTATAGTATTGAATAAAGGGAAGGCAATCTTCCGATTCAGTGCCACCTCTGCCCTGTACATGTTAACTCCTTTCAATCCTCTTAGAAAAATAGCTATTAAGATTTTGGTACATTCATATCCTTTTTTAGTGGTTGTTCAAAACATTACACACTGAAATTAAGCAAACATGTAACTATTTCATCATAAATAAAGGTTCAAGGTCCTTCTGGGGCCATCCTCAAGATCAGATTTCCAGTCTGCTGCAGCAGTGTGCCTGGAAGCCTGGCTCGTGCATGCTGATTCTCACATTCCCAAACCCACCCATTTGCACCATGAGCCTCTGCCAAATTTACTACATTGCCAGGAAGCAGAGGCAGCATTCCTGCAGGCAGTTTGCAAAGCATCTGCACATGCAGATGGTGGACAGATTGGGGGACCATAACTGATGGGATGTGCACAAGGCAAAGTTTTAGACTGACAAGGGGGATTGCTGCCTGATGGTCATAACAGGTTGATGGGAATTTCCAGTGGGTGAGGTTTTGGTCCAGTTGTTTTTTTTGCAAAACCTCAGGACTGGGAAATGTAGTTACCAAATGAAAATTTCAGTGTGACAGTAAGGCTTTTAACATTGAACAAGTAATCAAAGGCAGAAGCCTTATTATTAGGCAGAATATTCTGGGTCTTTGGAAAAAGTAATAAACAAGGCTGATGGTTGCTGGCTCAGAATACCTTTCACTCTGAGCTCCTGGGAAGTTAAAGCAGTGGGAGAAGGGGAAGAAGGTGTCTGGAGAGGAGTGAGGGAGCATTTGGGGACAGTAGCTCAGGGACCTGACAGAGACCTACAGACACAGTGGTGGTGATGGTGAGAAAACAGAGCCAAATACTGTCAGATTGCAGCCTCCAATGAATGCTCATCCATTCACATGACACTGGTTTACAATACCTTCCAACACTGCATCTGGCTGAGTTCTGGGTAATGCTTTCCACTGGCATACTGGTTACTGAGTTTGGTCTTGGTTTTAGGTTTCTCCTAATTGTGTTCAAAGAGTATCCAGCTGGTCTTGATGACAGTGTGAACAAAAGAAATTCCAATAGACAATATGTAATTTCAGTATTTTTCCTTCTATCTATTAACCGATTGTGTAATTTAACTGTATTATAGGAAGAGGGTTTTTTTTTCAGTATATGGACTGATTTCTTTTTACAACCAGCTAACTATAGGAGGAGTTATTTTTAGACATAGGATTTTTTTTTTTTACTCTAAAACATAAGAATAGATGTGCAGGTTCTGTAATTTTCTTCTTTTTTTTTTTTAAATATTATTCATTATAGTACAAACACCGCAAATATGAAGGTGTTTTAACTAAGAACCATTAAATATGTTTCCTTTTGCAGTTCAAATTTCAGCTTCTTATACAAGGTTACCTACCTATACAAAAAAGATTAGGAGTAATATTGATTATTATTTTTAATAATCCTCTGACTTTTATCGATAAACTCTACTTCTTCCACATTTTGTGGCAGGTGTTTGGCATTTTGGCCTTTGTAACAGAAATGTGCCTTTCACTTTCAGTGTGAAAGACAAGTGTGGAGCACAATGAAACTGGCACATTGGTTGGAAAACCTTCATCTGTCTGTCCTCCAAATTCTCTGGACCTCTGTGTAGGACTCTCTGATCACAGGTGCCCAGACACGGGAGCAGATGTTGCTGCCCTGCAGAGAAACAGAGTGTGTCTCTTTCCAGCACTCACAGAGTTTCCCTGCAATTATTCTCACTGCCAGTACCTACTGTAATACTGGATACAGAAACTGGTGACAGCATGAATTTCTCTCTGCTGACTCATCTCCTGGTAGTCTGCCTTTTTTTTTTTTTTTCCCCTTTTGCCTGCCTGACTCGATTTAAGGTAGAACATGGAACTGAGGGGGCAACACAAGAGTGATGGGAGATGGCCCAGCTTTGGCAATTAATAAGAAAGAATGAAAAGGTGAGAATAAGTAGAGTGTTGAGCAGTCAAAAACAGGGAGGTGGCAGTGGCTGGAGCTGCAGGGTGTTAAGGAATGTTAGAAAGCACTGGGGAGGTGTTTTAGAGCAAATGTATAAGTACCCCTGTGCAAGGCTCTGGAAGCTGAAATTACAGTGTTCCTCAGTGTGGCCTGACTGCCAGAAGGTATCTGTGAAACCAGTTTGCAATGTTTGGTTTTTTCCCAATTGTTTCATCTTCCACTAATCCACACAGGTGATAAGAGACTTCAGTTGGCCCTGTAATTGATTAGCTTGAGGCTGTGTGGTGCTTCTGCTTGCTTATATGGGAAGAGCATGAAAAAAGCAGTACATTTCCATGCAGAAGTCATCATAGATCAGAATTTTTTGCCTATGTGTATAGCTGAATTATAGAATTCAAAATAGTAAATTAGGGGAACACTGAGCTTGTAAATTAATCACTCAAAATGTGGGAGAGGACAGAAGAGATACACAGATATTGAATGTGTCAGTTACGTTTGAGATTCCCGTAAGAGAAATGGTCAGAATTTATATTTCTAAGTATGTTAGCCCTTACTGAGCATCTGCTCCCTTTCAGTCAACAGCACTTTGGCCCCACGGCTCCTGGATGTGGCAAGTTTTGTACAGAGTGAGCAATGTGCAAGGACCTACCTGTGGCCCTTGTTATGAATGGTACCATGACACTGAGCTGAAAGCACACAACACACTGCACAGGGGTGAAACCTCAGCCCTCCTAAGGGCACATTGCACTTCTCTTTACTCTTTCATGAGACGACTGAAACTGCAGCCAGGCATCTCCAAGTTGGATTCCAAAATGGATTCTCTAAAGGAATTTCCCAATTAAATTAAAACAGGCTCTTTAGACCTTTCTGTGGACTGTGATGACAAACACTGTAAGGCATTCTAATAACTTATTCTAAGGCACTGAATGATTTTTGCTCTACAGAGCATGTATGGCAACATGATCTTGAAAACTAGTTAAGTCACTTACTGAAATTTACCACATTATCCAGTGCTGGATCTGGCATTTAGGCAAAGGTCAGGCACCTGTCTATGGGAATCAGGCAGCTAACTCCTTCCCTGTGATTTCACTGTTTATTGAAAAGGTACACTTAAGTTTGAATTTTTCAGCTGCTGTAAGCAACGATCTTAATGGTGGCACCAATTTTCTGAGAAGTTTAGACTGTGGTGCTACTTCTCTTACTCCCCCTTCACCTAGAGTGAAGGGTTGGGTTTTTGGTTTGGGTTTCATGGTGGTGGTTGATTGGTTTGGTTTGGTTTTTGTTTCATTTTGGTTTTGTCAATGGTATAAAAATATACCCAAACCGACCAAATGCTATCTACTTGATTAAAAAAAAAAAATTCTGGGCTCTCAGGTACAAGTTTAGCTGTAAATAGCTTTCTCTAGTTTAAACTATTTTCTTTGTCAACTATGGTGATGCAAGTACTTTTAAGGAACACATAATTTAAAGAGATGACTAGAGGAAAAATAAGTTAACCATTTGGTATAAATGTGTGGCAGAGCTTATTTTTTGCTGCCATCATGTGGCCATTTTGAGTCAGGTTTTCATGTAGTTTGATTACTTCAGCATTTCCAAATGTTTGAATTGAGTTTATTGCCACAAAAAAGGGAACTGCACTGCCTGAAGAGGCAGTGGTCTGGTGGACAAAGAACATTGCATTAAGTGTCACGAAGCCCCAGTGGATTGTCCCACCTCCCTTGAACCAGCCCCTCTGAGTTGTTAGTCTGGGTTTCATAGTCCCGGAGTGCCTAAATGTTCCTTGCTGGAACTTCAAATAAAAATTCATTTTCATTATAATCTTCACCAGTTTTCTGTGCTTTTCAAGCAGTTGACCACACTTATTGAAGCATTTTCAAATTATAACATTGGTAGAAACAGATAAGCTGCTTTTGCTGCTAATGTGTGTTTTGAGAGAGCCCCAAAGTAATACTGGAAAACTATTCACATTAATCTGTGAGCTCTCTATGGGTTTCTGTTTCACTGGTTGAAGCATGTACTGCTAAGCTAGTGTTAGGGAAACATGGAATACACTCACCTCAGCAATTAAAAACAGTATTCTATGTTTTATTCTGTGTTTTTGACAGACTGGCTGTGCTGGGTGCTGGAGTGGCACTGACTCAGCTCAGCTCCGACTCTCGGTAAATAGCAAAACCTTTTTTTACCTTGCAAATGCTAGCTCTTGGGTTTACTACCAAGCCTGTAGAAGTGAACTAACACTTATTCAGTCATGCCAGGTACTTATGTATACTCTTGCAAGTTATTTTGGTTTTGGCTGTTGCTCAACGTGTGTTACCTCCCAGGGTGTGAGAGCCATCTCCTTTCAGTACCAGCTGAAAACAAAACATGAGGACACCAACAAACCAATGTCAGAGTGTCAACAAATCAAGACCAATATTAAAGTATAATGTGCTAAAGTGAAAAATATGAGGTTAAGCAAAGTGTATGTCAATGTTTACCAAAGTCTAAAAGTTTTGTGGAAGTGGCAATATTTTGCTGTACTTAAGTCATGACTGATGTGATACTGTGTGAATAACTACTGTGTCTTCCTTAACCTTACCTACATTATTCAGCATGCTTATCATGTGCACTATTTTGACCAACTGTGTATTTATGACCATGAGTAACCCTCCAGACTGGACAAAGAATGTAGAGTAAGTTGCACACTATTTCATTATATCTTTGTCTGTTTCTCTAGGAGTTAGCATGCCAGTAACTGCAGTTCAAGATGTGCTAGCAGGAACTATCATGAGGCACTACAACTATTTCCTCTATAAACTATGTAGAAATGTTGAACAATTATTTGAACCTCAGTCTAGTTGAACAGTTAGGTAGAAAAACCATGAAAATTGTTTACAGATAGTATTGTACTGAGATTCCACTAGTTTTCTCCATGGTTTAGCACCTCCCCAGTGTTTTTACCCTTCCTTACACCACTGAATTAGTAGCAGAACCATGGGCACCTGTATGCACATGTCAGTTAAGAACAGCATAGTAAAAGTATTACTAAAGTGAGAATGGGGATTCAGTGCATTCTTGCATCCTTCCCTCTTTAGAGCCAATACCAGCTGTTTTACATGTTAGTGATTCAGACAGTATCCAGTGGCTTATGCTCACAGCTTTCTTGCTGAACAGTAAGGGACCTAGTACAGCATACTTTTAAACTGTTATGTATTTGATGGATTTATTTATTTTTATTTATATGCAAGACCAGGACAGCTGAACTTCAGCATGTCACAATTAATGCACATAAATACACAAGTATCTCTGATTCATATTATGCATTTTAGAAGAAATTGCTTATTTACTGTATTTCTTCTCCAGTTGTGAAAAAAAAAGCCCTTTCATTTGATCATAAAATTTCTGTCAGAATACCAATGTCTAATGTTGCTACTTATTTTGATTAAATTTTCCCATACTTTTCAGGTATACATTCACTGGCATTTACACGTTTGAGTCACTAATAAAAATCATTGCAAGGGGCTTTTGCTTAGAAGATTTTACTTTTCTTCGAGATCCATGGAACTGGCTTGATTTCACTGTCATTACCTTTGCGTAAGTTCTTGTTTTTTGCTATTTCTTGGAAAGAGAAGGGCAAAAAGGGCATGAAATTAGTATCGATACATACCAATTTTGTTAAATGGAAATTCTTTTATGGACTTACTTTTGTCTAAAACAATTTTCACATTCAAAAATGCATATTTTGATGTAAATATAAATACTGTAGAAGCCATTAGTACAGCTAGTATTAGAGGGGCTAATTTCATGTCCTGCTTTTTTTTTTTTCTGAGCAGAAAAGGAGCTTCCCTTTGACTTCATTCTCCGAACTTACCAATCTAGTCTAGATAAATTTTAGGCTTTCAAAGTAAAATCAGTGTGATTCACTTCAGAGACATTTAATTTAGCTGAAGGCTCTGAAAGTATATTAATGCAAGGCAAACTGCAGTGAAAGGTAAACCTCTGACTGTTGCTATTTAAGTTTTTGCTAAAAAATGCCAAAGTGGTCTTGATGAAAGACCCAAGTAAGTAGCATAAACTTTGCCTAAATTCTGAATAACTGTGATTTAATCCTACAGGTATGTAACAGAATTTGTAAACCTAGGCAATCTTTCAGCTCTTCGAATTTTCAGAGTATTGAGAGCTTTGAAAACTATTTCTGTAATTCCAGGTAAGAAGTAACTGGTGTAAGGTGTTAGGCCCCTTGTACCTCCCAACTGTTCTTTTTTATCCTATCATTGTGTTTGTGTGTGAACTCCCCTATTACAGATATGTGACAGAGTTTGTGGACCTGGGCAATGTCTCAGCGTTGAGAACATTCAGAGTTCTCCGAGCTTTGAAAACAATATCAGTCATTCCAGGTGAGAGTGAGGTTAAACACTGAGGCTGACTTTAATTCACTGAAATGGAATTCATACAAGTCTTATTTCTTTCCACAAAAAAGCAGGAATCAGAAGGTATCAGAATTCACTGAAATTTCTGATTCATTGCTTTTAAAAATGAGCACTTTGCTTTTGAAATCAGCCTCTGAGTTTAACAGATTCTTGCATGAGACATTGGAGTACACAGCGTGTGTGGTTTGCATCGTATGACGTCAAGCTTTCTTCTCCACATTCAATGAATATTAGTAACCCTGAAGTTTTCGTACTCATGTGTATCCTACCTACATGATGTTATGTGGTGTTTGTTGCGAATATTTGTGTCTAAAAAATAAAACTGTTTGAAATGTTGATTTACTAAGAAGATGAAGGAATAAGATAATAAAGAATAGCATGGGTGTTGCATGGGGGATTTATTATCTTAAAAAGCTACAATTTTCCAAACCATTTCCAGTTTTATAGCATTAAATTTGAATCCTATTTATTGTTGAACTGTCTTCTAAACCTAGTATGTTATAAAACTGATAGTAGTAAAGGTTTGGAGCAAGATGTATTGACAAATGAAAAGAAAGAAGACGTTTATGTGAGATTAATGTACAGCATGAATAAAAAATCGTTGCTTGTTTTATCATTAAAACAAGTGTTTTGAAATATATGCAACTCATTCCACTCACAGTTTCAAATGGACATAAATGTCACCTATTTATTCATTTTCACAAGTGAAAAAGCTCTTCACAAAAGTGTTGTTTCACAGACATTACAACCATATATGTGGGCTTCTGCATGAAATCTGTAACTTTACTGGGAGTCACTGCCATATTTGTGCTTTGAAAAAGTTTTCAACATCAGAATAAAAATTCTATTCCATTTGCAGGCCTGAAGACTATTGTGGGAGCCCTGATTCAGTCTGTGAAGAAGCTCTCAGATGTGATGATCCTGACTGTGTTTTGTCTGAGTGTATTTGCACTGATAGGGCTGCAGCTGTTCATGGGCAACTTGAGGAATAAATGTCTGCAGTGGCCACCAGAAAATTTTACTTTGGAAACAAATATTACTTCCCAGCTAAACAGCACCATAGGTGAAAATGGTACACTGGTTAATTCAACAGTGACTCCGTTTGACTGGAAGGGGTACATTGAAGATGAAAGTAAGTATTGTCTGCAGAATTCTCACTGAAGTGTTTTGTGGCTGACCCAGTTCTTAGAAGGAAGGAGGGGAAGGGGTGATACACTTAGTTACAACAGAACAGGAGAAGTGTTTTCTCTCTCACAGGTCTGTTCTAAAGGCCTGCATGGAAGAGGGAGCAAGGGACATGGTCTTGCTACTTCGTATAGCTCTTTCTCTCAGCTCCATCTGCCAAATTCACATCTCCCCTGAGACAGAAAGGACTCCTAAAATTACTTAATAGTCTTAAATATTTTCCATTCTGTTATCCAAAGCAAGATGAGCAGCAGCATTCTATGTCCTTTCTGGCAGATATCAGAGACTTCTGATATGCAGTGAGAAGTCCAGTGATGAAGTCCTCAGTATTTGCACCATCCATTCATTCTTGTGCCTCATTACTATTATTATTATTATTATTATTATTATTATTACTTTTATTGAGGCGGGTTGAGGTCTAAGAGATTTTTTCTGCTAAAATTAATGCTTATTGTTCTTATAAACTGCAACACAGGCATCAAAACCAAATTGTTCCCTATCATTAATCATAGTTTCTGAAGTTTTTAGCAACTATTCTTATGTTTTCATGCCCTGTTCTCTCCTCTTTCAGTCTTCTTGTATGCTAAACAACACAGGTCATTAACCATTTTCTCCTACAATGTATTTTCTAGATGTTGATCTCTCATCTGGATCCTTTCTTTTTCATAAGGATGCTTCTTAAAGTGCAGTACCCATATATAGGCATTTCTACTCCACATAGGGAGTACTAAGTAGGGAAGAAGTGGTAGCATAGTGACTTACACTTCTATTTTATATATCCTATATAGCTTGCTGTTGTTTGCAATTGTATTATTGTTCTGCCTTTCTGCCTTTCGTCTACCTGCTCCTGAATCAGTTTACTGTTCCAGTCTGAACAACACCCTATTTCTTTCAAACCATCTCTCCAGCTGTCCGGAACCTCTGGAAATTTAATTGTTTCCTCAAACTCACTACCATCCTTATTGGTGTCATTTCCAAATTTGATAAGTGTTCTTCCATCATTTGGATTAGTTAAAACCTTGAATAGCAGCAACCTCAGACAAATTTCTTCAGACATTGTTTTAATGCATCTGTCCACTTTGATAATTTCCCGAAGTATGAATTTTCAACCAGTTTTGCTGATGCAGAGCAGTCTGGCAAACTGAGAGTAGATAAAGAAATGCATTCCAGTACAGTTAAATGTGAGGGAACAAACCTACGCTCCCTATTCTACAAATCAATGCTCATAGTTCACAGTGAGACAGGTTTGCATAGAGACTGTAGGTGATGCCATACATCATCTCTAACAGTGAAAGTTACTTTTGGAACAAATTAAGAACTAAAGGGGAGAGAGAGAAAAGGAAAGGGGAAAGAGATCACAGTGACCATCTGCAAAGAGAAGTCGGGGGGTCTCCAGGTGAGTCTCCTCACTTGGGTATCCTTTCCAGTGCAGCAGTGACACTTTTCCCGTAGCAACTCTGTGACTTTCATTAGCATCTCCTCAAATTCCCTACAGCTTGCTCCTTCTTACAGTGCTATTAGCACTAGTTGCAGTGCCCTTTGATCAGAATGGGTGCTGCACAGCTGTTGGTTTTTATGCTTGTACGTGCACGTTATTAGGTCACCTAATATAAACCAAAAGCTACAAGCAAAGAGTAGGAAAAATGGGGAGAAAGAGGGGTGAATCTCACACCAGAGACAATTGCTTCCTGTGAGCACCTGCTGTGGCAATAGTGCATTTGTAAGTGTAATGGCATGAGAATAAAAGCAACATGAAGAACAGCAGGAAGACAAAGGAAAAATAGTGCCACAGAGGCTCTGGAAAACAATGCCTGAGCAGCTTATGTGTAAGGCTGCAGGGAAACTGAAAGGCAGGATACAAAGTGTAATTGGAAAGCCCTTAACAGTAGAGATGCTGAGGCACCTAAGGCACTCTGGGACTGCTGGGACTGACTAATTAAGGCTAAAACTCTGCAGCCAAAAAGCTAAATAATATTCTGTTCACATAAATAAATTATTGACCGGGAAGACAGAATTACCCCTGTATTTAGCACTACTGCAGTTGCTACTGGAATACTATATAAAGTTCAATTTAGATAGAAAGTCGAAAAAATGGAGGAAGTTCAAAAAAGAGCAGAATGATTAAAGGGTTGGAAAACATGCTTTATACCAAGATAGACCAGGAGCTCAGCCTACTTAGCATATCAAAGAGAAGGTTTAAGGGGTGATTTGATCACAGTTAAAAAAAAAAAACATGGGGAACAGAATTTTCATCCTAGATGTATCTTTGATCTAGCAGGCAGAGATATAACAGTTTCAATAGCTGCAAGTCAAAGCCAGACAAATTTTGAATAGAAGTGAGACAGCTTCTAACTGTGATCACACAGCTAATCAATGACTATGATGGATTTCCACCTGAATTTCTTAAACCAATCTTTTTGTGAAACTCAATTTACTTGAACATGTGAATTCATGGAGATCCCATGCTCTGGGGTATAACAAATGTAAGCAGCCTGCTAATGAAGACCTAGACTTCAAGGTCAAACTTCATTTCCTGACTTTTTAACAAAGAATTTATAAACTCAAGTTCTGATTTCATTTGACTTAAAGAAGACCTGAAGCTCCCTGAAAACAAAGCTCAATTGAATTAGTTCCAGGAAGTACTTTATTGAACATAAGTCCTGGGTATATTTACAGGATTTCATATGTATTATGAAATTTATAATGAAATTACAAGTCTTATTATGAAGTTAATAAGGTTGTCCTTGCTTACCAGCAGTTTCTAAGAAAAAAATTATCTTCTGACAGCTTCCTGCTCTCTTTTTGCATGTGGGCAGGCAGACAGGATACAAAAACCAGCTGCTTCACAGGGCAATAAGAAGTGCTTTACCTGCAGCTCAGAGCAGTGCAATGGCAGTGTCTTTTTTAGGAATTATGGAAGTTATTACACCATAAGTTGTGTATACTATGCAGAAAAAGGCATGTAAGCCCTAATTTTACCACTGAGCTCGTTTTTGGAGACACTATTGAGAGGGTCTTTATGTAAGCATTCCTGGCATTAATGAGTCAAGCACTCTTTTTTTTTTTTTTCCTTTTTCCAAGATAAGAATTCTGATAAACTTAGTTCCAGATAAGATGAGGTTTATCTTAACAAGCTTTCCATAAGCAATTTTTTTCTGAGAAAAAGCATCTCACAATCTATTTTGTGAAATAACAATTATTCTCTGTGCTTCTCATGTTATACCCTATGCTTACTCAAACAACGTTAATCTTGCTTGAAGTAAAGCACTCACCTACCAGGGAGATTTTCCCATTTCCCAATGAATTAAAGAGGAGCCAAACATACATCATTGGTGTAGAAAGGGATTTTTCACATTACTTTGGTAAAACACGATTCAAAGTTTTGCATCTAGATAGGGGCACATGCTTATACTGCTCAGCTTGTGTGTTATAAAAATTTTCCTATCATGATAATATTTTGAGCACTTGCCCAAGTGTATCAGTGCACTCAGAGAAAGCCTGTGTGGCTCTTGTTTCCATGTAGCCGGCCAGTACAGCACCCTTGCAGGACACATCTTGTCTGAGGCACAGAACCTGAATGCAGACCTGTTGTAGCAGTTCAGCTCAGCTGGTGCAGTGCTGATCAGGACTGACTGCTCCATGTAAACTATATCAAAGCAGGTTTGCATTCTTCCCAACCAGCTGTTATGTACCAACATGTTTTAATCATGATTAGCTGACATAATGCAGAATAAGATTTGCTTCCTAAGGGTCAGCTGTGGCCAGCATCCTGTCAGCTTTCTGTTTACAGCTGTGTTTCAGCACAGAGCAGCTCTGCAATGCACACCAGCCCAGAGCGACAGCAGCCACACACAGGGCTGTGCACTTCGCATGGTGAACAGGAGATTGTTCCCTCTGAGATGCAGATATATCATTAGACAGTGAAAATGAGTCCTTCACAGAGTGTCAGAACAAGGTCTCATTTTTCCCAATGGTGAATTTTGCTCACAGGATGGAGCTGACCCAGGTACTGTGTCCCCTCTTGCTGAGCCAGCAGCTTGTGACACCTCCTCAGACTCAGAATTCATTAGTGCCTGTGGCAGCCTGGCTTGGGCAGCACAGGCAGGGTCAAGTTTAAACTCACTTGCACTCATTTCCAAATGAGATAATTTTAAGGGAATCTAACACCACAGTTCAATGGAAAGGAAATCCAACATGTGGTTTAAATCTTGTCAGGAAGCAAAAAAGGTACCACCTTATTTCTGAAGCTGCTACACTTCAGAAGTATAGGAGGTAAGGAGGTGCTCAGAGGAGCATCACCATGTCCCTGCCCTGTCCTTACAGACAGCCTGAGGCAATGCTTTTGGATTCCATCAGAAATGGGACACATGGTCTCACCCTGTATAAAAAACATCCTTATGCCTGTGACATTGGATTGTTATTACAGGAGAAGCTCCTCCTGCGATAATTCTTCCAAAAATCAAGACTTTAGCAATCAAGATTGCAGGCATCTGCTCCAAGGGGAAAATGAAAAACACTTCTCAAGGATACAGTCAAAATGAATCTTAATAAGCACAAAGTTTTGCTCATCTCTTTGTTCTTGTAAGAAGATATAGGTCAAAGTCTTTGTTATTTAAACCATATAAAATGTCCTTTAACTACGGCATTACTGTACAGACTATGGGATGGTTGGTTACAGGGCGATTTGATGGAACTTACCCAATTTATTTTCCAAAGGTGTTCAATAATTTCATCATGTACTCTTAAAATCTTTCTTGCAGAAGTTGTGACTGCTGCAGTAGTTGTCTGAGTTAAATTAGGTATATGCCAGAGCCTTCATACAGTCAGTGGGTACAACTGCACTGTGTGCACACTCATACCATCAGAGCCAGCGGCAGCGGGGTGGGTTTTTGCAGTTTACATATTAGAAAACAAGTGCTTGTAAGCAACAAACTGGAACCCGTGGCAATACTGATCAAAAAGTTTTAAATAAATTATGGGAATATTTTTTTCAGATAGATTGTAATTATTTTAATAAACAACTGTACAGTATTATTTCACAAAGCATGATTTAGTTCAGTGATCAGACAGAAGGGAGAATCTACATCCAAAAGCATTAAAGCATTTGACAGAATTTTTAGTACATTTTGGCATTTTAACAGTAAGTGCTGTGAGCGATAGTGCTTAATGAAATTAATAATGTCATTTACTCTAAAGTTGTTGTCCTGCTGAGAAAATAATAGAGATTTAAGATAATGGCTATATTTGGAATTCTATAATTTTTAAAAATTCTTTCCTGAACAGGTCATTTTTATTTTCTGGAAGGGCAAAATGATGCTCTGCTTTGTGGAAATAGTTCTGATGCTGGGTAAGACTGAATTTTATCATATTATTGCACTGTGTAGAAATTAGACCCATGTTCCATAGATGTGCAGTTGGAGCAGGGCTATATTTTGAGTGACCACTTCCTTTCACATAGGAAAGGCTTTTACACTGGGCTTAGGATCTGTGTTCCTGATCAGAGCTCAGTAGATTGGCCGGATAAACAGTCTTTGCATGGTGAGTGAGTAATTTAGTATTACTATAGTCCCTGCCTCATTGATAAGTAACAGGAACAGCAATGTGTGATGGGAAAACCTGGCAAAACATGTTATTTTGCAGTTCTGGCTGCACATATGAGTACACCAATATCCAGTTGACAATATTAAAGTGACTAAATAGGTAATGTCTGGTTTGTCTTTGTAGGCAGTGCCCAGAAGGATATACTTGCGTGAAAGCTGGTAGAAACCCCAACTATGGCTACACAAGTTTTGACACCTTCAGCTGGGCTTTTTTGTCTCTGTTTCGGCTAATGACTCAGGACTTCTGGGAAAACCTCTATCAGCTGGTGAAAATTTTTTTTAATGAAAATAGACTAAATATGTTTGTATCAGTGATGCAAGAGAACTAGAGTAAATTTCCTTATCTTAATTTCAACGATATGAAAAACAGAACATCTGTTAACCTATTCTTGCTTATAAATATGTTATTATTTCCAGACTCTTCGTGCTGCTGGGAAGACATACATGATATTTTTTGTTCTGGTGATTTTTCTGGGATCTTTCTACCTGATCAATCTGATCCTGGCTGTGGTTGCCATGGCCTATGAAGAGCAGAATCAAGCAACCCTGGAAGAAGCAGAGCAGAAAGAAGCAGAATTTCAACAGATGCTGGAACAACTGAAGAAGCAACAAGAAGCAGCACAGGTATAGTTTATGGTGTAGTAATGCAGGAGTGTAAGGAAGTGAGTTTAATAGAGATATTCACCCTTTACTTTCTGAATTTGGAAATATAAAGCACCCTGTTGGTCTTTCAGTGACAGAGCTAGCTCAGAGGTTTTCTATTCTGCACTGAAGACATGGTATTGTGAATGACTCAGCCATCAAGAAGGAATATTCAAAACTAGGTATAGGTTATTCACTATGTTTTTCTAGTCTAGTGTCATTAATACAATCTGTTAGACTTCTACATTTGAAATTTACTCATGAAGGATGAGAGAAGTCCATGACCAACACGTATCTTGAGTCAACTGATTAAAAATAATTAGAAATAAAACCTAGGGAGAAAATACCCTATAGAAGGTAGGATATAAGATCTGAGACATTTAGAGTAGAAATTATGTGTAAGTAAATTAAAGAAAGGAAAACATTATGTTGAGTTCTGCTCAGTGACATAAGTTCCTTCTCCATCATGGTAGGCAGCAGCGGTGACAGCAGCAGCAGTAACAGCATCTGCAGAGTCCAGGGAGCCCAGTGCTGCAGGAGAAGCAGGAGGGCTCTCAGAAAGTTCCTCAGACGCATCGAAACTGAGCTCAAAGAGTGCAAAAGAAAGGAGAAATAGAAGGAAAAAAAGGAAACAGAAAGAACAGTCTGGAGGAGAGGAAAAAGATGAAGATGAATTTCACAAGTCTGAATCAGAAGACAGCATCAGAAGGAAAGGTTTCAGATTGTCTATTGAAGGCAATAGACTGACATACGAAAAGAAGTATTCCTCTCCACATCAGGTATTGCCTGTAGTTATTTTTAGTAAAAGCATATATTTAAAGCATCATAGGCTGTTTCAAAATTACTTTAGTCTTTCTAAAGTACAGTAATGTGATGCTACTGCATAAACGAAGGAAATACTTATACTTTCATTAACCTTAATTAGTGTTGCTAGTTCTTGAGAAGTGCTCTAGCTGCCAGACTGCCTTGTAACAAAACCCCCTAGAATTAAATGTAACCTCATATCTCTGTTCTTCCAATAGAATTATTTAAAAATCGTATTAAAATATTCTCTGATTGGTTATGTGGGGTTTTGTTCCTTTTAGCATGATTATATATTACCTAGACTTGTTAAAATGCTACAGTATTTTTCCATTATAATAGCCTCACATTTTCTTCCGGTTTCAAAGATGTTTGAACCAATGTTTGTTCACTATGGGCAAGATGCTTCATACATGAAACAAAGTGCATGTATAGACTTCCCTTCTTTCTTGGTGGGAATTATGCAACTAATCTATTTGGCAGCTATAGCAGAGAAAGGAGTGTTCAGCACTGGTTTTGTCATAAGAATCCATGAACAGTGATACTTCTGTCTGCAGAATATATATCTAATGAAATACATGCAAAAATTTCCCAGCAGCATGTAGCTTCTGGGTAATACGGTTACTCTCATTTAAGAAAAAAAGAAAACTTATGCTAATCTAATAACAGTGCTAAGTCTGAGGATTGCAGCTAATAATCACATATTTTGTTTGCCTGCAGTCTTTGCTGAGCATTCGTGGCTCCCTGTTTTCCCCAAGGCGCAACAGCAGAACAAGTCTTTTCAGCTTCAGAGGTCGAGCAAAGGATGTAGGATCGGAAAATGACTTCGCTGATGATGAGCACAGCACTTTTGAGGACAATGACAGCAGAAGAGATTCTCTCTTTGTGCCGCGCAGACACGGTGAACGGCGCAACAGTAACATTAGCCAGGCCAGTAGGTCATCCAGGATGCTGGCAGTGTTTCCAGTGAATGGGAAGATGCACAGCACCGTGGATTGCAATGGGGTGGTTTCCCTGGTTGGTGGACCATCTGTTCCTACATCGCCTGTTGGACAGCTTCTGCCAGAGGTGATAATAGATAAACCAGCTACTGATGACAATGTAAGAAAGTTTTGAATAGCTTAGGCATGGTGGCCTTTTCTTACTGCACCAGCCAGTGTTTTCTACAGAATGGAACCCTTGGCAATGCTTCCTGGTTGGTCAAGCTGTGAATGCTCCTGCATCTTGTAAAATCTTTAGTAAATAAACCAGCTGAGATAGGTTTGCAACCTAAGCATTTACTTACAAAGATTCTCATAACTAACAAATGCAAGTCGCAGTTTCCAAGTAATAAAATAATAACATACACATTCATAAAAATGCTATGCTTTACTGTATTATTGTGTCATACTTTCCTTTAGGTGATCTAAAGGTCCATCTATCTGTCGCAGTTGACATACAATGGAAAATATTATACAAAAATGTTATATAACTGCAATCAATATGATGCTGTATTACCACTATCAAAATTAGCATTATTAGTTAATTTTGATATCATTCTTCCTTATCAGCCTGGTTAAAAATGTAAGGAAGTTAACAATTCCTTATTACCATTTATTTCTCATTCCTATATATTTTCCATCCATTTCTGGTGGAGTATTGTAGTATAGACAACAAATAGTTCATTGGAAGATCACAGTTCAGTACATACTTCCAAAAATGCAAATGTCTGTGTGAACATATGTGCAGCACAAATTTCTGCCATTCTCTTACCATATACAAGGTAAGAGAAAATGTCTCCAAAAATTTTCTTGCTTAGTCAAAATTTGTCCACTCAGATTGCTAAAAAATACTAGCATGAGGAAGCATGAGGAAGTCAGACTTTTCTTACTTGCTACAGTTTGATTAGGGGAAAAGACTATTATGTTACAAACCCCACAATATTCTGTCAGCAGGACCATGGAAACAAATTGCAGTTTGCAAAATTTTGTGCAATATTTTGAACTCAATCCTTTTCCATTTGTTTAAATGACTTTTCATATCTTGATGGAAAAAAATGCAAAAGTTAAGTAAATAAACTCTCTTTCAATCTTGAACTATAGGCACCCATGACCTAATGCCTTTCTAAAATTATTTAAAAGGCACTAAAAAGTAATAAAAGTCCGACATGATAAAATATGAAGTGCACGGAGCACGCGTCCAAGCTAAGACACTACTAACAGGCTTATGTAGTATTTGCTTATCTCATTGTTTCCTCAATATGGTCTCACCTACTATTGTTCTCTGTATAGGGCACCACGACAGAAACAGAAATGAGGAAGAGAATATCAGGTTCTTTTCACGTTTCTATGGACTTCCTGGAAGATCCAGCTTTAAGGGAAAGAGCCATGAGTATTGCTAGCATCCTCACAAACACTGTGGAAGGTGTGTGCTATGCATAGTTTAATATTTAATCCTGTTTTTCCCATGGATCTCTGAAAATTTGAGTTGAAACTTGAAAACGGATTTAAAATAGCTCAAGTAACAGATAACATCCTACAAACTGACACATATTTATCAGTAAATTCAAAGCTCTTTATTTATTAAGGTTATTACATAACTAAGCAGTAAAGTTATTACATAAGGAAGCATTTCTATCTCATTGTTCTGTCACCATCTAACTCATGTGTATGGTCATAACTGAGTGGATGCTTATGCATAATAATTTAAAATGTATTACTGGACACAAAAAAAACACCAAGCATTTTTCAAATATATGCAACTATTGTTGAAATACATATGCATTTTTGCAGTTATATTTATTCAGTTATTCTTTAAAGCAATTCTACGTGATCAAAATTGTTTTTCTCTTGAACTAGGAATGAAAATTTTTATTTAAATGCCACAAATTTCAGAATAAAAATATTTACATACTAGAACAGTAGGTGGGAAAAACAAGTTGAAGTGTAATCAAGGAAAAATTAAATACATAATACAAACTGATGTATAAATTGATGCTGATTGGCATAGTGAATGGAATACAAAGAAGTTGTGCTTGACAGATAAGATTTGAACATAGGAAATATATTTGATAGCAACCTTTAAAGACCTTCCTTAAAAGGTTCCTTAAAAGCCCTGTAGAGTGGGGGCTTAAAGGAGGTTAATCAGTACCACTACAGACTGAAAACTTGATTGGTACAATTCATATTGGAATGAGGAACGTTAGAGAAATCACATAGTTACATGTATAAACTTTCTTCTCCCCACAGAACTTGAAGAATCAAGACAGAAATGCCCACCATGTTGGTATAAATTTGCAAATATTTTCTTGATCTGGGACTGCAGTCCACATTGGTTAAAAGTTAAACATATTGTCAACTTAGTGGTAATGGACCCATTTGTTGACCTGGCTATTACAATTTGCATTGTTTTAAATACACTCTTTATGGCTATGGAACATTATCCGATGACAGACGAATTCAATTATGTACTTTCAGTTGGAAATCTGGTAAGTCTGTTGGGTTTTTATGTTCGTGATTTGGAAGGAAATATGCCTGTAATAACTGAAAGAAGAAGTTTTAACAACTTTTTGGATATTTATTGGCCTCCAGATATAAGTATCAGAACATTTTTGGAAATTTGACTGTCAACACTGACTCATGTAGCGTGGGATACTGTAAAATCAATACATTGCTGTGTTCCGCAAAACCAAATTAAAAATTTAAAAATTGGCTCCAATTCTACCTTAAGTAAAGTCCATCTTAAGCAGAGTTTGATCTGTGTAACTACTAAACCAGAAAATGCATTGCTTCCATGAAAGAGACACTACACAAATAAATGCAGTGTTAATTTCTCGATCAGTACAATACAAATCTTTAAATTATGAATGTGTTTTTAATTGCTGTTTCCTGAGCAGAAATTTACGATAGCTAAAAGATCCCTTTAAAAGCATTTCTAGAATTTTCTTCTGCAAAACGTTTTTCATATGGATAAGTGTATTTTTTTCTTTCTATGATTTATGTGAAAAATATCCCGCAGTACTTTTTCCTCTCCTATGTTTTATTGTTTTTATCCTCTGATAATTAGTAAGATATATTTTCTTTATGTTGTCAGCTGTATTTTCTCCCTTTCTCTCTGCTGCAAAAAAATAAATTATTAAAGATTTCATGAGTTAACTTTTTGTAGCTTTTATGCTTTTGAACTGACAGGTTTGATCACACAGAAGTATCTGCAGCTACAGTCCTACTTTATCTCTTACTTTAAGAATCGATTTCTTACAATGTGATTTTTAATAATTCTTGTTTTGTGATGAGGAACAATTAGATCATGTAAATAACTATCGGATTTAGGAGAGAGAATAAATAGAAAATTTACAGCTGATTTTCATATGCTTAAAGGAAATTCTGAACTTTTGTTTCCTAATAAAATGTAAAATCTTGTATTGTAGCATTTTATAGGTTAGTTTTCTAACCGAGAAAATTCCATAAAAATCTTGGTGTACCTCTGACTACAAAGGGAGTGTGAGAGAACCTGTCTATATGCACCACATGCTTCCAGTTTTAGGCTCCCTGACATAAACCCCTTCTGCAATAGAGAGGCTCTCGGAGGTTGCCTTGTTCTACTTTAAAGCTCCTTGAAAACCTTCCTGTTCTGACTGTTAGGAACCTAAGTCAGCATTTCAAACTGTATCATTCCTATGTCTTTCTCAGGGGTTCCAATCCTGTAGCTTAAACATTGGTAACCTTTCCCTCTCTGGTGTTTATATCTAGAGTGTATTTAAAGACTCTAGCAATCTATCTTGAGTATTGGTGTTCCTAGGCAGAGCAAGTCAGACTCTTCTTTCCTGTCTCCTGATTATCCCAGTTAGATTATTCTCTTTAGCTGTCCTATTTTCTGTTCAGTTTGCTAGAAAGTGGGTTATCAAAACAAAACAAAGCAAAAAACCCAAAACACACACCCCCCCCCCCCCCCCCGAAAAAAAGAAAGAAATAAAAAGGTAACATTCCAGAGCAGGGCTCAAGACATTTTTAACGGTGGCTTTAATAAATTCCTATCCTAAAAGGAATTCTCCTAAGACTTCTCTCAAAGCTACTCAGGGTCATTACTTTGGTGGGTCTTAAATATAATTCCTACTTCATTCAGCATAGCAACTCATGATGAGAAACCACTACCAACAGTACTTTGTTTAAAATGTATTCTTAAATACTCTTTCATTCCTGCTTTCAAAGTGATTGCGCCAACCAATTTTGCTGAGCTCACTGGGCACATCCAGGTAGAAGCTACTCAGCTTCAGGAAATTGTTGTATCTCAGTACAAGTATGTCAGTTGCTGTATCAACTGAGATACATTTATAATATACCATTTATTCATCTGGTATAAATAATCACAGCTCTGTTGAACTGAATGGCAGGTCATAGCAGCCAAGAAGCTGCCCCCTGTAGTCTTAGATTTGGCCTCATTTGTAATTTGTATACCAAGAAAGAGTTAAACTATGTAATTTCTTGGAAAGCATTCTGGTTTATGTTCTGAAAATCAAATCTGGGATATTGTTTGTACAGTACATGAGAAAGTCCAAATTCTTACAGAGTCGAAACCGGATTTTAAATGTTATAAAACAGAAGTTTATGTAATTTGTTTAGTATAAAATTTAATTAATAGAAAAATTACCTGGTTTGTATGACACTTGTTAAGGGAATGTGGGCATAATAAATTACTACAGTAAATGTAACTGGTTTTAAGTATCACTTTTGGGTAAGATGTAGCTTGAATTAAAAACCTAGACAAACAACTAGATCTGGAGCATTATGTTTCACCATGAAATAACAAACCGCACTTTGAACTCAGGTCTTCACTGGAATCTTCACGGCAGAAATGTTTCTCAAGATAATTGCCATGGATCCTTATTATTATTTCCAAGAAGGCTGGAATATTTTTGATGGTTTTATTGTAACCCTTAGCTTGGTTGAACTTGGTCTTGCAGATGTGGAAGGACTATCGGTTCTTCGATCATTCAGATTGGTAAATATACTTCAATTGCACTGATTTTTCAATGGGGCTTCATTAAAATAATTTTATTTTTGCCTTAAAACTTTGCTTGATGTTTGCTGTGATACTGATCCTAATGCAAGTTTCATTAGCACAAATCCTTATTAACTGTGGTATCTTACCGTCTTCAATGGGAATTGATAGGGATCCAGACAAACAGATAGCAGTGGGTGCCCTGGGCCTGTTTCCAATGTACCCATTGTATATACACATTTTAAACATCCTGCTATGCAGAAATAAATTGACTCACTATATGTATTATGCTCTGATTGGCATCACAGGAATAGATCTCTACAAATACTAGTTGAACCGTGGTCCAGATGATTTTAATAGACGAACCCTAGATTTTAAGTTCCAATCAGTAGCTTCTTTGGCCTTCAGTAAAAGATATGCTTTGAGGATATCAAAACACAATTTTGCAAATTTTTCTTGAGGGAACCTTTTATCTTCATGCTTTTAGACAAGATGATACCCTCTGAACAGTCCTACTCAAGGAATATTTTGCAGTAATATCGTTCCACAAATTAACTTTAAAATATCTTTGTGTCTTTCTGGTTTTCCTAACAATATTTTTCTTTCCTTCCAGTTACGAGTTTTCAAATTGGCAAAATCTTGGCCAACACTAAATATGTTGATAAAAATCATCGGTAATTCCGTGGGAGCTCTGGGGAATCTGACCCTGGTGCTGGCCATCATTGTGTTCATTTTCGCTGTGGTTGGGATGCAGCTGTTTGGGAAAAGCTACAAGGAATGTGTCTGCAAGATCTCCAGTGACTGTGAACTTCCTCGCTGGCACATGCATGACTTCTTCCACTCTTTCCTGATTGTATTCCGAGTGCTGTGTGGAGAATGGATAGAAACGATGTGGGACTGCATGGAGGTTGCAGGGCAAACCATGTGCCTTACAGTCTTCATGATGGTCATGGTGATTGGAAACTTAGTGGTATGTAATCAAAAGTGTTAACAAAAAAATGGTTTTGCAATAGAGTGGTCTCAGTCCTGAAGTGAACTAAGTGCTCTGGCTGTGCTTCAACAAAGCACTTAAGCAGGTGGTTTCAAGTAATGCTTAAAGTTAAGCTTAAGAGCTTTTTTGGATAGAGAACAAAATATTCTGTAATATCAAAATCCTAAGAATGTCAGAGTGGGCACTTAGGAACGTGACTAATTTATCTTTTGGCCCTTTGAAAATATTTTGTGCTTCAAATAATTTTAGTTATGGGCTCTTTATAAACCATTTGCTGTCAATTTTTTTATTATTTATACCATATGATTAGTCACCTAAATAATCTAATTTCTGTTGTTTGATGGGATAAATTAGACTTTTTAATGATGCTGAACAGCAAATCTGATATCTCCATTTTTAGATTATAAGATTTGACACCTAAATATTTATATACTGTGGGGAATTAAAGACACATTTACAGATATTAGTCAGCTGTACAAATATTTTTGAATAGTGAACAGGACCTAAGCTAAATTAAATAAGCTTGGGTTTTATGGAGAAGAGAAAAAGTTTTGAGGGTACTTTTTTGTTTATGGTTTGTTACTGGGATTTCAGTCTTTGATGTCAATAATAGGACATTTTTAAATAAAATAAATGTTATTTTTTGGAATAAAGTCTAGAACATCCTTTTAAAAATCTTTCTGCAGGTACTGAACCTATTTTTGGCCTTGCTCTTGAGCTCATTTAGTGCAGACAACCTTGCTGTGACAGATGATGATAATGAAATGAACAATCTCCAGATTGCTGTGGCAAGAATGCAGAAAGGCATAGATTATGTGAAAAGAAAAGCACGTGAATTCATCCAAAAAGCTTTTGTTAAAAAACAGAAAGCTTTAGATGAAATCAAGCCACTTGAAGATTTAAACAACAAAAATAGCTGTATTTCTAACCATACAACTGTGGAACTAAGCAAGGACCATGACTATATTAAAGATGCAAATGGAACCACCAGTGGTATAGGCACAGGCAGCAGTGTGGAAAAATACATAATTGATGAGAGTGATTACATGTCATTCATAAACAACCCAAGCCTCACTGTGACAGTGCCCATTGCTGTGGGTGAATCTGACTTTGAAAATCTAAATACAGAAGAATTTAGTAGTGAATCAGACCTGGAAGAAAGCAAAGAGGTATTTAGACATTTTTTGCATTTCTCTCTGATCTTTTGAGCATCTTTGTTATGTGGGATTTTGTTTGATTGTTTGGGGATTTTTTGTTTTACTGTTCATAAGCCAGTGTATTCAATTCTTGATTGTTTATTTTGACACTTTTTCACAGATGGGCATAAATGAGTGTATAAAGGAAGATTTAATTCTTGATGAACAAAAGTATGGGAAAGGGTTAAAAATTATAGTCTCGAAGAGTGGATAAGAGGCCAGGTAATGGGAGACTCAACTCAACATAAAAACTACGTATGGTCCAAATGGTAGTTGCAACAACTTGTAGAGGACAGTGCCTTAGCTGCAGCGTTATTCCACCAGAAATTTCTGTTTGCCTTCTGTAACAGGGGTCCCATGAGGAGTGTGATACATCTTCTCTCTGCCTCTTGAAAAAGCAGATATAAACCAGAAAACATATAGCTAGTTTATGTAACTCCTTTAGGCATTCCTCTAGACATATGAATTCTTTTAGATTTTAAAATTGTCAGCTCTTCTAGACCTAGATTCCCATAAAAAGAAGTCTTAACCATAGACTCTCCCGTATAATTCAAGTTCACTTGGTTGTTAAAACTGAAAATTACCAGATGAAAATATCTGCCACTGCTAAAGGAATGCTAGAGCAGGTTATCGATATAAATCCTTTTTGAGAACTCTAATTTTAAAAAGCATATTAAGGCTATAACTGTTCCATCATGTGACTTTTTGTATGTTGCTATTTTAGCAAAATAATTTAAATTGATTCAATGAATTTGCAAAATAACTACAGTCTCAATGACTTATTTTGTTGCCATTTTAGTCAAACTAGAAAATTACCTTTCCAGACACAACAATATTAATTTTCTCACTTGAGAAACCTAAGCCTTAACCAGCTAATTCCCATTTTGGTAGCAATGCAGTTTCTTTATAGGAAGAAACCTTCCCCCTTCCATCCCACTGTTGTATTTTTAACGGTGCTTCAGACACCCCATTGTGGGGTAGCTGAATTCTTTACCACTGTCCTTTCAGTGTGTATAAGAGCCCTCTAGTGCTCTCAACAAAAATTCAGTGTTCAGCTAAGTGCAGTTTTTGGATCCTCCTTCAAGAAAGGAGATCTGTACAAAACAGCCTCTTCCCATAGCAACTTATTTCAGAGACGGTGTTGTTCCCATTTCCCAATTAATATCTGAAGCATTAATAATTCTTTTCCTGTTAAATATTAGCTAAAATGTCTATAATTAATTTCACTCACGCTTCTGAACCACTGCTACAATAAAAGTTCTAAAAATTTATTTCAGCACATTATGAACCTCCCCCAGCATGAAGAATTTCAAAATAAAACATTTAAACAAAGATCCTTTGGAGGAAAACAATGACTGTTTGTCTACTCTCCACAACTACCTTCATGCCAGCCAGTCCAGTCTTCCAACCCATCACAGAGCACAGTCAAACAGAGAGACACCACCTGGTTTATGACTGACCAATGGAGAATTGATCCTGTTTAGAAATAGATTCAGTTTAGGAAAGCTTAAGAAAGCTGTCTACTGATGTGCTGCTACCTGTAGGAACAGGGTTAACTTTTATCCCCTTGAAAAAGTACTGTGACACTTCTGACTTATTACTACCAATGCTTTAATAAGTGTTTTGTTGTTAGTGTATGTGGTTTTTTTTTTTTTTTGTCCTCAATATCAAGAGGCCTGCTGCCACCTAGCATTGATGAACCCAAGAGGAAGTTGTAGCAAGGTGGGCATCAGTCTCTTTTCCCAAATAAGAAGTGATAGGATGAGGAAATGGCCTCAAGTTGCACTAGGGGAAGTTTAGATTGGATATTGGGGAAAATTTCCTCACTGGAAGGATTGTCAAGCATTGGAATAGGCTGCCCAAGGAAATGGCTGAGTTTTCATACCTGAAGGTATTAAAAAGATGTGGCAGCTGGGGACATGGCTTAGTGGTAGTCTTGGCAGTCCTTAATTTCTACTTAGACTCAGTGATCTCTATTGCAGTTGTTTCATTATTTTGTTTAATCATACATCTTTAAATATATTTCCTTCACAATTTTGTCCATGTTTTAGCCAGAATACCAAAGAGCTAGATTGCAACCAGTTTCCAGCTGCACGTTGTGTTACAACAGTTTTAGAATTTTTAGTATGAGCATTAGCTTAAGTGCATTATTTTATTTTTTTTAAATTTGGTTTCCACTTTATGCCCCTCTCTCTTTATGCTCATCATGTTATTGAAAATTTGTTGATAAAACACAATCTGATTTTTTTATGGGCTTAAACTACCTCAGCCTAATTGTATGCAGATTCTGCTTCACTCTGAGCTAGACTTTCAGCAATTTTAATCTGGAATTACTAACCTCTGAAGTATGGCCTTCTCTGCTTTTCCCCCTCATTCCTCTGAGCTTCCACCTCATTTATGTAGTTATTTTTAGACTCTTACCTGATTTTCAGTAGACACTACAAATTCCTGCATATTTGTTTAAGCTTCATTATTTCTATGTAGGACAAGATATCATTATGACTTATGGCTTGTTGTGGTCATAAATCCTCTCAGGTTTAGCATCATTACCCATATTTTTCAGTTTAAAGCATAATTTTATTTAAAGTCTGATCTATTACAGTTACACCTTCTATTTAATGGATTCATACAGTGCAGGAGGAAAACCAGACTATATAAATTTCTCAGATGTTTATCAGCAATTTACTTATGTTGAAGTCTAGAACATTGAAAACCATTGTCTAATTTACTTACTCCAAAATCAAATAATGTTTGCCTTAAAATTATTTACTGTGCATTTGTGCATTTCCTTTACAGAAGTTAAATTCATCTAGTTCATCTGAGGGTAGCACAGTTGATATTGGACTTCCTGCAGAAGAACAACCAGAAGCTGAACCTGAAGAAGCCCAGGAGCCAGAGGCCTGCTTCACAGAAGGTATTTGGAACAAAAATACCAGTAATGCTTATTAATAGAATTACAGAATAATTTTCTGTGGAAGTTAAGTATTAAGATTTATGAATCATACTATCCTTTAGTTAGTGTTTAAGCTCTGATTATTAGCAGTAGTACTTTTAGTCCATAATATATTATATAGACACTGATAACACAATTATACTATATATTGGATAAACAGTTAAGAAAACATTTTATTGGAAATGTACCTCTATTTTAAAATAAGAAAAATACGGTATTGAAAGTTTAATTTTAGTATGTTACTGTACTTTCTGAGTTTAGTTACAATCTCTTAGATAATAAAATAACACACTATTTTAAAAATATTCTTCACAGATACCTAAGTGCTTTATAAAGCATACATTACTAAAATAGCTGTTTAGTGATAAATAAAAACTAGATGGTCTTGTGCAAAATGCTAAATGAATCTTCTACAAATTGGCAAAAGGAGAAGGAAGAGCCTTGTGTGCCACCTGGGGCAAGAACAGTCTCACCTGCTGGACCCCTTCATCTTTCATTCTTCCTTCTATTGGCCCACAATTCAATAAAACCACAATTTGGTCATAAATGTTTTTTCAATGGCATTTCCTTGCAAAAACCTTATGGATGTGTGAGGGAGGTGGGGAAAGAAATATTTTTAAAACAGTAATGTAAGGATACAAATGCCATTTTTGGTATCTGTAAGCAAAGGTAGATTTAGACATTTGAGAATAAATGCTATTGTCAGGTTGGGTTATTTCTCGACATGGTAACAGATCATTCTTCAGAAATTTATATTGAACTTGTAAGAGGTAGTACTGTAACAGTCTAGGATTTGTCAAGGAAAATACCATTATTTATACTAGTATTTTTCTACATAAAAGTCAGCAGCTCAACCATAAAAGCATATACATATCAGGGCACAAGTTACCTGAGTTCTGGGCTTTTAGCTGATACTGAAAAGCCCAGAACTCAGATAAGAGGCTTAGATTTTTTTCATGCAATGGATGCAACATTGTCTGAATTGAGTATCCTGAACAAAAGAAGGTACAGTTTCATATAATTTGCCCATATCTTACTGTATAAACCTACCTGACGCTTGGATGAGTTTGTATATTTTAACACTTACTTTGTATTCTGTAATCTGGCTTCATGTTCCATGGGCTTTTATCTTTTTGTGTGCACTGTATTGAGCACTTACTTCTTGATAAATGAGAAATTCTTTCTTCTCGCTTGTTCATTAAATTGTAAATTCCAATTGTCTCAATGTTGTTTTTTTTCTTTGAAGAAAAAGAAGGTTATCTAGGTAAATTTATTGGGTTTTAACTAAATAGCACAGTAAAGATAGCATTGTAACATTAACAGAATGCATAACCAAAACAAATGCAACTCAACAAAATCTCTTCTTTTTTTCCTCCTTTCATTTCATACACTGTTCTAAAGGCTGTGTAAGAAGGTTCAAGTGCTGTCAAGTAAGTATAGAAGAAGGGAGAGGAAAGCAGTGGTGGAACCTCAGAAAAACCTGCTTCAGGATTGTCGAACACAACTGGTTTGAGACTTTCATTGTCTTTATGATTCTCCTCAGTAGTGGAGCTCTGGTAAGTAAAACATGAACAGAATGTTGCCGTGTTGTCAGGAGACTCCTTAAAACTCTTCTAATACTGTTTTAACTTAACACAATTCCATGTCTTCAAATGATAGGACTAAATTTTTATTCAGGCCTTGGGAAAAATAGCAAAAAAAGTCTCTTCTCAACAATATGTAGAAAAAGAACAGACATAAGTGACTAAAGAGAGCCTAACTCCATTGCTGGAAGTGGCAATGATACACCTCAAGCAGACAGGAACAACATGTGAAGAGGAAAACATTCTAAACTTTGCTATTTGAGTTTGCTCTCTCATTTCACTGCTGTTTACAGATGTAGCTTAGGGAAAAGAACTGTCACTGTTGGAGTGTTTGGAACTGTAATGGCATAAACAGTTCACAACACCTTGCAAGGGCCACGGCTGGATTATGTAGTCCTATAAATGCTGTGTGCTAGAACAGCAAAAAAAGCTAAGTCTGCATGGGGTTTTTTTATTCCTTTCTAAGAATTTATTATTTAGACTTACAAATCAGCTTCTATTGACTCAAAATCATGTAGACAGAAGCGACATCTGTAAAAACATGAATTTGCTCTAGCAAGCATGCAAGGGCAGAATAAAAAGAAGCCAACCATAATAAATATCTATAACAATAAATGAAATAAACCCTAACAATAATATGTTTTTTCAAAAATACAAATAATGATGAAGAATAAAGAAACTGGAGATGAATTTTTAAATTAAAGCGAGCCTGGATATATACTGAGGTGAAATTTCTTAGGCAAACTCTTTGCTTTGAGATAATGTAGAGTATATCTAGCACCTACCCTGGTAGATTTAATTATCCTTTGGCAAATTACTTAACTTCCTACATAATAGAAAAATTGTGTTGCAAAATTGTATTATAAGATCTTTAGACCACTCCCAACACTTTAAAATACTGTTAATACTGTTAGCAGTTTATGATAATACCTATTACTAGTTTTAGCTTCATCTCTGAGAATTAGTCTGCTTTTTTTTGGTCTAATATCAACACAACCACCAGAAAAACAACTTTTATGCAATAACATGTGACGCCTTTCCTGTCATTTAAAACCCTCCAAATAACAAAAAACCTCAAGTCTACACTATTGAATTTTGGTTCATACAACCAAGTGGAGAAAATCTTCAGTGACAAGAATTTAAATGAGAGAAAAGTAGTGGAAGAAGATCTGAAAAAGGTGAATTTCTATTATTATATTTAGAGGAAGTTTGAGACAAGATCCCACGGTGTTGGTACCTCGTGCTTGGGAGCCTAAGGTGTGTCATTCAAAGAACCTTTATTTTGTGGGAATGTTTCAAAGACCATGGATTATCTCTGGAGATGTGAGACTCAGCTCTCCCTTTAAAGTGTTTTGTGATAGTGAAAAGATCTCTTTGTATCTGCCAGCACTGAATCCCAATATTCACCCCAAGAACATGCTCCAGACAAATCTCACTGCCATCACAGCCAGGAAATGAGGCAGGCACAGGCAGGATGCAAGCTGCCTGCAAACACCTCCCCAGGGCTCTCAGGCAGGGAGCAGACACATTTCTGCTTCCGAGAGCGCTACTCGCTCAGTCTCTGGCAAAATCCCACCTGTACAAATGAAATGACAAGTGCTGACTTCCCAGTTTTTAGTGAATATACATGAGTATCAGGTACCATGGTGCCTGATCTAAGTAACCAAAATTACACAGGTCTTAGCTTGATGTCTGATATACAAACACTAATCATTTGAACTGACAGATGTCAAGTGATTCAAAAGCAGGCTGAGTAAAAATGAATGTTAGTATCAATAAATATCCAAATCTTTGCAAGCTAGCAGATCATTCCAGTTCTTTCAGCCTGATAAAATCAGCCAGACTCCACAAGAAATAATAGCATAATTGAAATTTGAAAGCAATTAAAGGAAAAAAATTGAAGAATTTATGAAAATCAGGAGCTATTTTTTTTTTCAAGTGCCTAAAAATGAGAACACAAAAAGTGTAAATAACATGGCAAGGAGCTCAGAAATTTTATGTATGTCATAAAATTTGAATAATAAAACAGGTAATTGATTTAGATAAGTAAGTTTTTTAAGAAAGGAAGAACTTATTTTATGATTTATAATTTAAAAATTTCAGGAAGCCAGAGGACTTAGAAGGTAGATTGTATTGCCTTTGTCCTGAAAATTTTACAGCTATGGCCCTGGATTTTGAAATTGGGTCTACCTACATACAAGCCAAATGACCTCACTGGGATTCAGTTCAGGCACAAGACTTTGCAGAATCAATTCTATTTGTCACTGTGGAATATGATCTGAGAAGAATAATTCACTATCAGCAATAAATAAATACATTTTTTAAAATCTCTGACCAGTGGAGTGGTTGCTGTATAATATCTACTTCTTTCTCCTGTCAGCTGGAAAATATATTTCCATAGGGAAAAAACAGGTATATACTGAGTTATCAGAAAAAGAAGCATTAGCTAGAAATTGCATACCCTTGCCTGTTCTTGAAGATTATTTCCTTTTTTTGTTGCTTATTTGGTTTGTTGCATTACAACCTGAAGTATGTGCAGTAACAAAAAATAACATATCTTTGAATGTTTATACTCACAGGCTTTTGAAGACATATATATTGAACAACGTAAAACTATCAAGACCATGCTGGAATACGCTGACAAGGTCTTCACTTACATCTTCATTCTGGAGATGCTGCTGAAGTGGGTGGCCTACGGCTACCAAACGTATTTTACTAATGCCTGGTGCTGGCTGGACTTCCTGATTGTCGATGTATGTCGTGCATTCCCTAAGTGACACTTTTATATTTATCTGATTATTTTAAAAATTACTTTCACTGCAACCATAATATCTAAAAATGCCAACTAGTTTACTTTTCAATTTAAAAAGTAAGGTAGCTGAAAAAATTCTACGTTTCTCTGTCTTTTGCTTTATGCTTGCAGCACTGCCTTGCTATACCACAGAGTTAAGAAAGACAGGAAGTTCTCCTGATGACAGAAGGAGCTCACATGGTAGCCCCACAAGCAGTTAGAGGGTTTATTCCAACACTGCTGTTGAAAGAGGTCCTGCTGCCCTGTATTCTGGCCTGGGCTTCTCCCTCCCACCCTCAGACCCACCATTCCTCCTGCTGTGGTCTAGGCTGAATCCAGCATTTCGATGGGTGTCTGATCCACCAGACATGAGACACACATCTGAAGCAAAACTCCTCTGGCAAGAGAATGAACATCAAGTCCAGAAATTTCAGCATATGGATAAATTAGGGCTCCACAAAGAAAGCAAGATGTATCTCCAGCATTGGTAGTGGTGGCTTAATTAGTACCGATGTCCAATAAATATTACTGAGCTTGCAGTCTTCACAGCCATGTTTGAAATCTTTGCCTCAAGGGTTATCTCATAGTTCTAGCTCTACAGTACTGTGCTGTGAAATGGGAGAGAACATTACTTATGCATTGATACAATTATGGAGAATTTAAGAATATCCTAAGTATACCCCCCTGGGGAAAAAACCTCCAGTGTGCAGGAATGCATACTGTTTCAGCAGTTCATGAATTTCTGTGGGTGAACCTCAAATACTACGTTTTACATAGTTACAAAACTAGAACCAGTCCCTATATTTTCAAGACAGTAACTTCTGAAAAAACATACACAAAAACCAAGTATTGAACAAGCTCAGTTTTAAAATTAAGATTCTTTTTGTCCTGGTTTCAATGACTTAGAAATGTACACTGAATAGACAAAAAGTGAACTTTATAAGAATTTATTGTCCCACAGTATTGCCAAAAATCCAATGCTTTCTCAATCAAGTGTCCCCATCATACAAGGGCTAATCAGAGCAATTAGTTTTCTTCAGCCTTTTTTTTTTTTTTTTTTGGGGGGGGGGGGGGGATTGGGTGGGGTTTGATGGGTGTTTACAACATTTTTGATTTGTGTACATTATGGTTTAAACAGATCCAGAATTCAACTCTACATATACAGCTACAGATAACCATGTACCCTCTCTTGGAAAACACTTTGGTTTTTAGTATTGGAATTCTCAAAATGAGTACCTAAGTGACACGTACAGGAAAAAAGCTTGAGGAAGCATGCAAGCAGAAGCAGCTGTTCCTTTTCTAAACTAATTTTCTATAATATTTGACTTTATTTAAATCATAATATCCCAAAAAGCCGTCTTGTGAATGTGAGAATTTGAATACATCATTATGTGAAGGTATAGTACATATTCAAGTGTCTGAATTAGTTCATGACAAATCTGGATTTACACACATGGATACTTTCTTTAATTTTGTTTTAGATTACAGCAGCTTAAAAGTTTTTAGTAATACGACAAATGTGCTGGAAAAAGAAATTTAGATGTCAAAAGAACTAAGCTTTGTGAGTTGCTAGAACTGCTGAAAAATTCAGAAAAGCTATTAACTTTTAAAAGCTAAAAATTTCACATATAATGCTTGTTTTTAAATATGAGCACAGTCCTAGAGTTCTCTTTACCTGATACGCTGTTCTTTATAATGAAAGACTTCATGAGAACATTATGCTATTTTTGGCCCAATAAATAGTTAAGGAATTAGAACAGCATAATGAGGGAACATTTAGGGGAAATGGGAAACAAACAGAAGGTAATATTTTGGACAGGAGCCATAGCAAATGTGAAGAATGTGGTATTTTGCACTGAGGTAATGTAGGGACTTGGAATATTTAAAGGCCTGTCAAATTCTTCCACCTATGGAACTGTTCTTCTAAGGTCTTAGAAACAGCATAGTCCAGGTTAATGTCAGCTTGCAAAGCACACAATTTCAGCAGTCAGGCAAAAGGATTAGCCAGTATAACTGACTGTAGCAAAAATAATGCTTTTTACTAACTTTCAGAGGAGGAATGTTGTTCTGTGACCCGCGTGTTAGTTCAACACAAACTTCAGTCACTTCCCTTTCAGTTGTGAGTAATCAAATGACATTATCAACCATAATTACTGATCCCAACAGTATTGTGAAACAAAGAAAAAATAAAAGCAATACCTAAATTAGTAAAAAGGAGAGATTAATTTAATTCAGTTTTTGTGGTTTTAAGTGTCCTCAGATCAGTAGCAAAGGATGAAAACTCAGAAGTACTAATGTTTCCAGATATCAGTTATCTTATGATATTTTTGTTTGTTTGTTTACCTATTCTTCTTTCATATTGCTTCTTTCTTCTTTTTTTTTT
>VXAD01010760.1:368797-399376 GCA_013399195.1 Dicrurus megarhynchus | reverse complement strand
TTTTTTTTTTTTTTTTTTTTTAAATCTGAAAGACTCCCTATTCCTGAAGAAAGGGATCCAAAATTAGAATCTTCTAACGAAGTGTATATCTCACATCTATGGTATGTAAAGTAGAATGTACAATATAATAATTTTTACTTTCCTGTTTTCATATAGGTCTCTTTGGTTAGCTTAACAGCAAATGCATTGGGTTACTCTGAACTTGGTGCCATTAAGTCCCTTAGGACACTAAGAGCTTTGAGACCTCTAAGAGCCTTGTCACGATTTGAAGGCATGAGGGTAAGACAACGTGAAAGAATCTGAAATAATGCATGCATAGAAAGAATACATGCATGCACAACAAGGAATGACAAGTCCATGCAGAAGGGCTGCACTATCTTTTTATTGCATATCTTTTACTAACAGATAAGTGAAAAGCTTCATCAATTCACCTAAATCCATTGCAGTATCACATAGAATTTACATTCATTAAGGTTACTTTACTTTCTAGCCAATCTCAGGAGTTTTTCATACAAGTCTTTGAAATTGCCAGCTATGAACTCTCTTAACAGAGTCTTAATAATAAATAAAATGTAAAAAAATGTTATCAATTTTTTTACTGATAAACATATCACAATATTTATACAGGAATCTACTTTAGCATTAGTTAACAAAGATATTTTCTGATAGAAACTGAAATTCTTCATTTTTCATTACATTTTATAAGCCCCCTTTAATCTAACCCCATGGAATTTTATTAGATGATACTACAGATATATTCATACCCACTAGTGGTTTAAATCTATTTCTGAGTTTGGCTGACTTAAAAAGCAAATCAAGTTCTTTGATTCCTCTATGAAGTTATTATTTTGTAAGGTAAATGCTTTTTGATTTCAAATAATCTCTATTCAATATTCAATACAATGTATATAAGGTTATTTCTTGCTACTCTGAAAAATTTAGAGGCCCTGCTTACTATTCATCTCACTCAAGAAGGCATTTTGACTTATTTTTTCATTTGTTTATACCTTCTGTTCCTTAAAGCCACTGAATACAAACTAACTATATGCATGTCAATGAAATATGCTTTAAGAGAATGCTTTTTCCTGCGTCATAGAAACATAAGAGAAAACAACGCAAAATCTTTAGAAAAAAAATTAAGATTAATGAAGGAAAACTGAGGCTTTGGATTCTTTTCCTGAAATTGTATTCAGCAGACTACTTATCTTTACTTCAGAATGCAGCAGAAAATACATTGCTAACCAATAATTACTAGATTTAAATTTCAGCCTCATGCAGCAAATTTACTTTTAACAGTTTTCTCCTTATTTGAAACTCATGAACTGATATTCAGCAGGGTAAGAGCTGGTCAAGTACTACAGAATATGCAACTATTTGATTTAGCCATTTCCTCTTTGTCTTTCTTTGTACATACTGTTCATGAACATTCAGATAAATGTATGTGGTTTTGTGCAGAGAAATGTTGGGAAACTGCTGTCAGCTTTACTTTTTAAGTGATGTTCTGGTCAGCTGCAGGAGGACTGGGAGACCAGTACAGATAATATGCAAGGAGGAAAAAAATGCAGCTCTTAAAAAGATACTGGAAGAAAAGGTCATTTCTAGAAAGACGTCAAAATTGACTGCCAAATGTTTTATTTAATTTTTCTGTATCTTTACATGATTGCCTTAGTAAATTTTCCACTTACAAGATTTAGGATATTCATGCATAAAGAAGCTGTTATTAAGGTACCTCTTATTTGAAATCTATTTACCACTTTCCCCTATTGTTTGCTGAATAACTATGAGACTCTGCCAGAAGCCCAATCATCTGATAGAATTTCAGCTACACAACATGAATAATTAATGAGCAATTTACTTTGTAGGAATCACAGACAAGCTTGGAAGAGCAAATAGGCTTCCGCTCTGTCCTCCAATATTAATGACAGTCAATGAAGTACCTGATTCCAGTCACTTAGAAGATTTGACTGGCCAAATATATATAGGCCTTATGGTTACTACATGCACTTCTGAAAGAGTGGTTTTTTCCAAAGCACGTGGCAAGTATTCAAAACATCTCACTGACAGTTGTTGGCATTACTTTATGAATGACTCACGAACAGTAAAAGATGCAAATAATAAATAATTGACCAGCTCATAAGACTGCAGTCAAATTGCAGTCTTCACAGAAACTGAGTTAATTTCATAAGAATTCATAAAAAGAGATTCTTTTTTCTGCCTGCAGAAAGTAAAAATAAATCAGCCCTCTTTGCTTTCTTATATTGCCCATACCTACACTGAGCTGTGATAAAACAAACTGAGTTTTTATTCAGCATGTATTTAAATTTTAATGTTTACCCGTGTTCAAAACTGTGCAAATTTTGCATTGAAAATGTAGAATATCTTAAGTATTCCACAAGAGGCTGTGGATATTAAAGGCTCTGGATCATTTTGTAAAACAATTTGCCAAGTACTCGCTACTTTAATTCAGTCAATGTTTTTCTTAAATAAGTTTTCCATTCTGGTGAATAGGAAGAATGCAGCATTTTACACAGTCAGTAAATGCTAATGACTCTTCTGTTATGCCTAAATATGAAACACACTTCAGATTTTAAGCTACGTTCTTAGAAGTCTTCAGCTATACTCTTTAGTTACAACTTAATTTTATATTTATGCTTTTCATAAATGGGATAAATTCTCTCTTTCCAAAGTAAATGTAAGATAGATTAATCACTTGTACCAAAATAGGGTACAAGTGATCCATAGCCTGTGCTTGCCTTAAGCACAGAAGTGAATTTTGCCATATTAAAGGCATTTAGAATATCTGCTAGTATACTGAGTTCTGAGAAATTTTAATACTTTCTATATTGAATCTCAAAACCAACTCCACCCAGATGCTGGAAGGCAAAGTAAAGGATTGCTTTAATTTAATTTAAATTTCTGGCTTAGGGTTTATATTCTCATCTCAATTAGTGTATGTACTAAGCAGAAGTAGCTGCAAACTGAGATTTGAATATACCCATTGCTTTTTGTTTAGCTTTTTAGTACTCGCAGTATAATGCTTTTGCGCTAGTTCTGAATTGGTAAGCTACTTGAAAATATAGAATACTGAGTACATTTGCTTTGCTGAGTTAGAGAATTAAGTGACAATAAAGCATGCATTTGTGTCTAATTTCACAAAATAAAGCATGTCATGCCGTGCTTGATTTATTAGAGAAATAGTAGAAGGCAGCAAACAATCTGAAATCCACTTGCACTTTCAGTTTTGCATGCCTTATGCATATTTCTGGCTGATGGCTTTAAACATTTACTGTATTTCAAATTTCCAGTCCAATTTCATAACTTTTAAAACTAAATTCAAGCATTTGATGTCTTAAATATCCTCTAAAATTCAATGGCTATTCCTTAAGATTCCCTTACCAGGAAAGTGACAATGAGGCATTTTCAAGAGTACTCAAAACTTCATCAGTGTGAAAGAGACATTCCTCATATAATTGAGTTATAAAACATAGCATCAAGTGTCTGTCATTACAGATTCACAACTAATAACAGGCTATATATTTCTATTTCATTTAGGATACGTTTCAGCTTGGATGGGGTGGACCACTTGTTCCTCCCCTAATCTGTATTATGGGTACAGTATTTCCCCCTTTTCTACCCTTAATGAGTACAATCTGACTAATCACTACATTGTATATTAAGGGTTAGGAGGAGAGACAACCTTATCTGCAAATCCCAGTACCAGCAAAAGTAGATTCTGTATATCCATCCTACATTGCTTCTCAATTGGTTTAAATATTTGGAAATAATTCCTCGAAATTTTGGTGTTAAAGAAAACACATGAAAATTAGCAAATTAGTTTTGTTTTTTGGAGTTTCTGGAGGTTTTTTTGCAGGACCTCAGCTATTTTAAGATTTTTAGTTGCTTTTTTAACTGAGAGAAATTGGCTTTGTTTAAAAATTTGAATCTGGCTTTTATACTGTTTTGGAAAGATCTATGCTTTACCCTGTTACTCAATTTATAGCTATATATATTCAAAATAACCTGTAGAAAGTTTTGAACATTACTCTTAATACATTAAACACACTCCAAAATACTGTGATCTGAATAGTCACAACTACACATACTGATATAATTGCAGTTTAAATTTTTGCATAATTTTAAACATATGTTACATTAAGTAAATCACTCCAAGTGTATACACACAACAGATAACCTAAAATCCTTTCTTGGAATCTGAATTCAGTCTTCTTTGGCCTGTGCTGGAAACCAGTTTTCGTAATTTTTTTATAAAATGCCAGTATTATCTTTCTTGGAGTTTAGAAATGTCCTGCAGGAGACATGTCAGTGACATAAAAATTTCGCATTCACTACAATCATTAGCAAAATCCACATGTTAGAGCTACAACCCTTGCAAGCACCAAGTGCAGGAGGGTATCATTAGTGCAGGGGTTTTTACAGCTTCAGTGCAAATTATGTGTCAGTATTAACTGTGATCAATGTAAATTTAGCATCTTATCTCACAGTAAGCAATTATGTATTCACTCTCAAGAAAGTGAGTGAAGATTTTCTGTAAATTTCTCTTTAAAAAAGAGGAATATATTTTGTTGATCTAAAGATTATGCACTTGGAAGGATTTTTTGAGGACTGTGATCTTATTCATTACCTTTGAGTTTTAAGGAACATTTATTAGATGATTTATGTCTCCTGAAAGGCAAATAAAAAATCTATAAACTTTGAAGTCTCTCTGTATAGATGTTCATAAACCGTATAGGAAACACCTTAGTATTTTTTTAGACTGTAATTCTACAATTAGAAGTGAACTTTTGAAGAGTTATCTTATATAATTGAAACTGACACATTTTTTTTCCAGATTTGTATTTGTTGTATCTTACAGAAAACCCTTACTGTTAGGATCAAAATTTAATGAAATTTGAATGGGATACATAATATAGTTTTCATTTTAATTGAAAATGTTATAGGACATATAAAAGTCGACAACATTTCATTAATGCAAGAAGGAGGGCAAAAAGTTGGAGCTTTTTTAACTGCATCCAGTGAAATATAAAGATACTATTCCCACATCAAGTAACTGCTATGTTTTCATGCTCATGTCTCTTTACAATATTTACCAGGTCTTCTCAAACAAGTGGAGCCATTTGATTTATTGCTTGGCAGATAATTATTGTGTTTTATCATACAGTATGTTAAATTATGTCTTTTCTTCTACATTGTCTTCAAAAGTACTTTTTGCATACTTGATTTCTGGTGAGAAACAGAATCAGGCTGCTCCAGAACCTCCAGTCTTCTGTTAAATCTAACAGTGTAGCTTGCTTTTAATAGACTGTTACGTGAATAAAGGCTTGTGTTTCTACTTTAAACAAGTTAAATTTCCTTATAAAAGCTAGAAGAGAACTGCAGAATCACCCAGTTGAACATCTCTGCTAACAGTTGTGGCATTCCAAGATATAAACTTGCCACGCAATAGCATAAAATTTCTCCAGTGCTAAGTGTTATAAAAACAGTTTGTGCATTGTTTGAGATAGTATTTTGCTTTCTTTGAAGATGTAATTCACTATCAGAAGCATTCTTCAGTCATGTGCACTTGTACAGTAACAGTTACAGAGAAGTAGAAAATACAGTAATTGGCTTGTTCAGGGAGTGATTGTCTTCTCCTCAGAGATCTTTTATCCCTTACTTTAGCTTTATTTGTTCATTACTGTTCAGGTTAAGATTTACTTTTAACTCCTTGACAGGTCTTTTTGGTTCTTTCCACCTGGCTGCCTTTGCATACTCTCAGTTAAATCCAACTTTTTTTTTTTACTATCACTGCTTGAAATGGTAGTTTTCTAACAATCTTCACTGTATAGTCCCAATACAGTCTTCATTTTACTCAAAAAATTGAAGACATTGTCATAAATAATTTTTTTTTATTGGTTCAGACAAGGTTCTTCTCGTGCCTAACACTGACAAAATGTATTCATTGTTTCTTTCAGAAAACAACTTTTTGCTTTTTTAAAAATTGATCTAAATCATGGTATATTCCCACCATCATAATTCTACAAACTTTTGGTTTCCTAATTTTTTAGTGATCATGACTTAAAGATAAACATTAGTTTGCTAGAATAAAAGGGTTTTTTTATTTTTTCAAATTTCTTACAACTTTTTTAAACATTTTTCTAAATGTTATTTAATTCTGGCCTTACATAATCCTGGATCATGTCATTAAGAATAAAATACATGTACGCACATAGAATTAAGGCAAACTATGTAGCAAAGGTGGAAACTAGTTTTTTTACTATATACCTCTTAATGGCCAAGCCAGACTCTTCTCAGATGTGCTCAGTGGTAACAAGAGAACAGCTTTAAACTGGGTTATGTGAAATTCTTATTTGATAGAAGGGGTTTTAGGGAGGTTTGTGGTTTAATTTTTTTCATTTAGGGGAGGGGTTATTTGATTTTCATTTCAGTGGAGATTTTTGTTTGGGTTGGGATTTTTTTTTTAATTTTTTTTTTCTCTGTCAGGTAAATACTGGAACAATGGAATGTAGTTAGTGGATTATAGATCATACATTCATACCAAAATGATGTACCACTCTGATTTCTATTTGTGGGACAAACAGGAAAATTAGTTTCTTGCCAGAAATCCATTAAGATAAACTAGAGAGGAGTAATTAATTGAAAATGAGAAAGTTTGAATTACTTGGATTAATCTGCATTTTTAGGTTCCTAGAATCTAAAAATTCTCCTGATTCCTCCCTAACCATAATTTGGATCCTGTCAAATAGGTTGCACTTTCTCTCACAGACGTACCTAATTTTCATCCACTGTTGTCTCTACAGCCGGTTCATAGCTGATCACCAAGCATATGCAGCATGCTTCTTCCCAGGGTACCAATCCAAGCTACTCAATGAGAAAATATGTAGTTTTGAGGTAAAAGGATTATTGCCATCTCTCTCTCTCAATTCCTTCTCTCTCTTTCTTCCTTTCACATTCTGTCTTCATCTGCTAGACTGCAATATCACATATGTTTATTACCTGATATAAACATTCATAAAATGGGATAATTTTTCATTATCATCTGTGAGTAAAATTCCCATCTACAGTACTACTGTGGCAATGTATGTATAATTTATCCCTTCAACATAAAGAACTTTAATCCTTAGGTAGCCATTGTTTGAATCGACAGGTAACCAGGGCAACCACCAAAACACAGCTGAAATGCAAAGAGTAAATTTTTTTCATTGCCTTGCTAACAATGCTGGGAGGCAGAGACACATGGGGACACAGGCTCCCTTAGGATTTCTCCATCCTCGTGGTGACAGCAGGGCCTGCAGCCTGCCCCAATATATGAAAGGGCTTCGGGCATGTGCAGCTTATCACGAGGCTGTGCTTTTATGATCTCTCTCTGTCTCCCAGCAGGAGGCTCAAGCATGTCTGTGAGAGTGTATTATCTCTACACAGGAATTCTACTTCTCACAACAGGCAAAGGATAAACAACACTAGGCCTAATAAATGGAATTTTCCCACACTGACATGCTTAGCATTCCCAGCTGCAAGTTCACTTTGAGAGAAACTATTCCCTCCTCACCAAATCTTCCAGTTTTAACCTTTCCCTCCCAACAGCCATACATCCCTCTTCAATCCACCTCCATGTATGCACTCAGATGAGACAGGGTATCTCACATGGGAATATTTTTCCTGTACTGCATCACCAGTTATCTTCCTTCATGAGCACCTCCAAACTTCACACTAAGCAATTGTGGCAGAGATCCCAGAGCCTCTACTGAGGGTCAGTCTTAATCCTCCGCACTGGGCTGTGGTTTTATTCTGTCTGCTGGCCCACAGGTCCACTACCTCCATTGCTTTTGTGACAGACATTTTCAAGTGGCTTAGCTGCTCCTAAATTAAGACCCATAACCATTTTTTCCTCCCATTGACTTTCTGCAGTGTTATGACTTGTAGAAGTGGCTCCTCTAACTTCAGAGAAAGGCAGTTTTCATCATCAATTTTATAGTACCAGGGAGAACAGAAAGCCATTATAAGAGCATCAGATAGTGCTAATCTTTTTGATTCAGGGATGGGCTTTCTTCATGGTCTGCCTCAGATGCTCTTTTGATCCCCTGACTGGGATAGTTATTTGTATGTTTACATACAGTTACTATGTCCTTTCCTCCCTTGCCTCAACTCTCACACAGTTTAAAAGAGAATACACCTGTCTGTGACTTGATACCCACTTGGTCAAGTCAGTGTGGTTTCAGAATCTTCTAGACTTCCTTGTGTGTTGTCCCCCAGGTCCTTCACTGTGAGAACATACTAAATTCAGATCCCATATGTCACCCGCACCTCCATCCGTGTCCATTCATGGCATACCTCCTGTGCATTCCAGCAATCTTACCTACATGCTGCACCAAGAATCTAAACCAATGTCTCCTTGCTCAGTTCTCCATCTTTCAGTGTAAATGTTCTCTCTGGCAGCTCTTTGGGAACTTTTCCTATTTAAGCATAAAATTATGAAGTTGACACCTTCCAAGTAGAGGCAAATAAAGTACTTTTTAATTTTGTGTAGAAAGAATGTTCCAGACGCAGTCCTATAATCTCGCTTTCCATCCCAAAGATGGTAACTTCCTCCTCATTTGCATCAGGAACAGAGTTTGTAACTTCTTCACAGAATCTGCAAAAGTTATGGGAGAAGTGGATAAGTACTACTAAGATTTTTCCTTGTTTACAGATTTCAGGAGGCCCTGGTATATCCATTATTCAGCTCCAATGTTGGAGTTCCTGGAAAGTCTGTGGTGGCTGAGGTGCCAGGATCTATGGAAAATACTCTCCTCTGGCAACTAAAATACATTTATATCTCACTATGTGTTCAGCTATGTCTGCCACAGCAGGGCTCAATCTAGTAAAGCTTCCTTATATTCTATTCATACAGCAGGGATAAGCTGGTGTTTTGTACAATCCTCATTCTGCACATATGAACAGTTCAGATAGCAAAACTGATTTTTTATCCAGTTTTGGTGGTTTTTTGGAGAGTTTTCCAAAAGAAGATAAAAACAGCAATCATGAAAAACAACTGGACCACTAATTTGTCTTGACATAAAGTCATATTGGCCAGAAGATAGGACATACAATTAGTATTACAGTAATTATTTTACCTTATGTATAAATCTGATATTGGAAGATAAATCTTATGGAAATTTAAACATGAAAAATTGTGTATAGATATGAAATACTGCCTTGTTCTAGAGGAGACATGGTTTCCCACAATGACTTTTTTTTTCCCCTGGATGAATGTTGACTGAAATGTAAAATAGTCTAGAGCCCCTCTGTCTTTTTAGGCATCAGGTGCTGTTTCTCACTTGTTCTTATTGCTGTTCCACCTACCTGAAGCTATAGGAAGGTGAACAAGCAGAATCAGCTCGGGCTTTTGCAGCTTTGCTCACTGGAGTCAAGCCTGAGAAGCAACATCCCAGCCTTGAGGAAATGCATAGGTAATTTATAAAACCAAACAAACAACTATGCAAACATCTTTTTCCAATTTACTGGCATTATATTCTGTATCAAGACAGAAAATAGGTCCAAGAGAACAGTCCCTTTTAAAATAAAAAATGCATTCTGAATCATGATCTAGATTTAAAGAGCAAGCAAAAATAAGAGCTGTAGTTGCCAACAATCTTTTAACCTTCTACAGACTCTTTCCAACAAGATGAGAATGACAATTTTTATTTCCTAAATTAACTCACTAAAAATGCTAATTGACCTCTTTTCTGCATTCAGTTCACTTTTCAACTGGTTCTCCCTTTCTTCTGTCCATTTGCTGTAGATTATGTGTGTAGGTGTTGTCTGTGTATGTATGGGTGCTACCTTGGATATATATTAGGTTACCAAGGTTAATGTCCTGGTTATCCTGAGATACCTCAGCTAATTCCTAAAGAAAAAAAAAAGTAAACCAGAAAAATGCTGTTAAGGCAATAACCTCCAACTGTATGTGTTGAAGAAATTAAAGACTTCTTCCTAAGGAGGACTTCACAGTCAGACGAGCATCTGACCAATGTGTAAAAATACAGTTTTACATTATAAATATGGTAGGGGAAAGGCTCAACACTGTTGGGGAAAAAAAATCAAACAGAAAAAAATATGCAAACAGAAAACAACTTCTAAAAGTTTTAATTTTCTTTTCTTCTTTTCTTAAAAATCCTTCCAGGGGGACTGGATAGCTCAAGGGGTTGGTTATAGGATACAGAGCCTTTCATCTCTAGGTCACCAGTTTGCATCCAGGCCAGGTCAGTAGTGACCAAAAATTGTTACCATTTGATGGGTTTTCAGTGACCTATATGAAATAAGTTGTTGGAAGCATTGTTGGAACAGTTGCTGGAAGCTGTTCTCTTTTCATCCAAGAAGATGTGGCTAATCTTTTCATAGTCTCAGTGGTGAGACTGCATTACCTGTTCATCTAAAGATGCAAGACACACTGGTGCTTTTTGTAGAAATCTTTTTTTCTACAACTATTATCAATTCATAATTGTTGTAACAGTTATTGTTGCTGTTAGTATTCTGCTGCCTGTTCTGGATCTGTGCTGTGGTTCAATGGATGTCAGGGTTGTTACAAAGGTAACTGCTACAGGCACTCAAGTCATGCAAAACCATTCTTTGTGTGAGCAGAGGTAACCTTAAGTTATTTAAGTTGCAGAACTAAATCCCCATCTTTCTTTCTTGACATCTTTATTTTCAGGTTTATCATCAAGACTAAACAGAGGAATTCAATCAGTGTAACACATCTGGAACATTTTTATGAGTGGGGAGAAAAAAAGATAAGACAAGCACTAGCTGGCCTAGAATTTCAAAGCAGCAATAGCATAACACAGTGTCATAGATCAGGTCAGACTTGGAACAAATTTCAGAATTTCTAATTCCATTTCTAATTTTTATTTTGTTCTCAGTTCCATGAAGCTAAGTTGCAACAGATTTATCACTGGGATCTTTTAATCACCAAAACCAAAAGATTAAAAAAAAAAAAAAGGAAAAATGACTAAATTAGAAAAAAAATACAGTTTTATAAAAGATAAGGATTATTCTGTTACAGGAAGGTCCCATTTCTACTGTCTGGCAATGGAGGAGACCCTTCTAAATGAAAAGAAAATACGCCCTGGAAATAACATTTCTACCTAAGATCTCTAAACAGGTTCTAACTCCTGGCCATAACATTTGGGAGGAGGAGGGGAGGAGGGGGCTGAGTGACGAATAACACAACCACAATATTCCTCTTTCAAAGGCCTTCCAGAGCCTGTGAAATACAAGTAGTAAGATTGAGCAGTTCTACAGTTGCTCACAACTACGTTGTTAGTGGGGAGGATGCATTAATATTGTAGGGAACAGAGATGGACTAAGACAACTTAATATACTCCAATATCCATGCCAATCCTTTCCTGCCTCGCTGCAGGACTTAGATCACCAAGAATCAGAGCCCTACTTTATATTTTATTTTGCCTTCCTACCAGGTCCCAAAAGTTTACAGAAGAAAAAATGTAAAATTTAAAATAAAACATAACTTGTAAATGAGAATCTGGAATCGGGTACTTAAGGAAAAATAATTTCTCATCACAAAAGTTTTGATAGGTCTGACAGACACATGTGATTAATTACTGTAATATCAGAACAATACACCTTTTATCTACATCAGGTTTATTGACATCTTGCCTGCAAGCGTCTGAGAAGGCAACCCCCCCCAAAAGGAATTAAAAATGCAAAATCGAAAGTCCTAAATAAATCCATTTTTAGATAAATTAAGGGTATTGCTAACTTAATACATGAAAAAACAAGACTGGAGCTTGAAATAAATTATGTTGATTCAAGTAGACACATATTGCAAACCTGTCTTGCTTTCGTATACAAAGAAATTAATCTTTGTTATAATCTTGCATGGAACAATAAAGCAATAAAGTTCTGTATTTAATTCGCGCATAATTCTTTTCTGTAGAGCTTAGTTTCTAGATTCATGGCATTTGTGTTTTCAGCTTAAATTTCAAAACTGTGTTGATCAAATCTACAGGTTGCCATTTTGCTTTAAACATTTTCTAAGCTATAATTTCATGCATTTTTAGAGTTTTATTATGTCTATATTTTTCATTTAGCATATTTTTCTTTTTTATCTAGAACACATCAGTGTCAGGCATCATCTTACTACTGCCAGGTCTTCTCTTTTGTTTTTCTATTAATTATTTGCATTTTTCACTTATTTTCTTTTCATTACATGTACTAATGTTAATAATTTAAAAGAACAGTGCAATTCTACAGTTATTGATGTACTGCTTTAAAATTTATAGTATTAGTTTTTGAATAAGCATTTATTAAGGAATGGTGAAACAGTATACAAAAATGTATTGCTGTAAATATGCTTATACTCTTTTCTCTTTCCCCCTGTATTTGTGTACTAGGTGGTTGTGAATGCCCTTTTAGGAGCAATTCCATCCATCATGAACGTGCTTCTCGTTTGTCTTATATTCTGGCTAATTTTCAGCATCATGGGAGTAAATCTGTTTGCTGGGAAGTTCTACTACTGTGTTAACACCACAACTGATGAAAGGTTTGAAGTCGACCAAATCAACAATTTTAGTCAGTGCGAGGAACTCATAAAAAACAATCAAAGTGCCCGATGGAAAAACGTGAAAGTAAACTTTGATAATGTAGGATTTGGGTATCTTTCTTTACTTCAAGTAGTAAGTGATCACTCTTTATATACCTTTTCCTGTTTATATGCAGTAGTGAAAAGCAATTTTAGCAGCAAAAAGAGAAAACCTTTACCTGATGATTTTTATCTGTGACTTAGTAGTACTGCTACACTGGTAGTTGATTACTCTTTTCATCATAAGCAGCAAGTAGAGTCTGTTATGACGAATAAAGAATTTTTAGGACCTCAAATGACACATCTTCCTATTTATGGCTCCCTTAGTGCTACAGCCCCTTCTAACTTCTAAAGTTTCTAGAAGTACCTAGGAATGGTATTCAGGTATCTAAATATTTTAAGTTTTCCAGTTGCTGAAAAAAAAAATCTCCATTGGTGTGATTAAGTCACAAAGAATTCCAGGTAATAAATTTCATCTCAGGGATGTGGCTGCTACCAGTGCAGACCTACATGACACAAAAAGCAATTTCTCATTCAGAAGAGAAATAAGAAAAGAAAAATAGGACTTGATACTACAATCTATGAAATATTTCCCTGATATTTCTGTGCACAAGGACCTCATGGCAAAAACTGAGGGAAGAAGAAAGAAAATATACGCAGAAAGATACTATAAGATTATGCTTTCACTATCAAAAATCGTGTCCTCACAACCCTGTCTATCTTTGTATTTTGAAGTAACTAACAATCTGACCCAGCTTTAATCAGAAAATGATGGACTCTAACCCATGTTGTGTACCTTCAGCAACCTCTATGTATTTATTTTTGAGGTTACTATCTGATTCTGCAGTACCTAAGGTTTCATTTTTATTGCTTTTAAATAAGTTTATACAAATTCTCAGTAAAACAAATCATTAACATGATGCAGTGGTGTGGACCTTGTCCTGCACAAGGTCTAAAACACCAGTTCTGAGCAATGTGAGCTGCCTCTCCCAGCTAACACAGCATCTTACTTGTGCGACTGGTAAGTCCGTCAATTTAAATTTCATTTCGATTACTTACTTTACTGTCACATCAGGAAGGAGTGGAGAGGGACCAATAGTATTAAAGAAATAAAATACTGAATACAATTTCATTTGATAACTAAAGACTTGAAGTACTTATTTTCCTTGCCTTATTTATGAAATCTACTCACCCAGGGAGGCAGAATGCTTCGTTACAGGTGTTCAGGAGAAACAAGACATCAACAAAACTCTTTCCAAGTAGCTTGCAACTCTGTTTCTAGTAGTAACCTATTCTACTCTGAGACACAGGTAATTATTGTGGGTTCATTTCCTTCCCAGCTTTGTGGCCACAATCACCGCTCCTCAGCTACTTGCAGTCATATCAGTTTCAGTGTCCTGGCTATGCACAGATTATTTAATCTTCTAGTCATTGAAAAGCAACAAATATTTCTTACATGAACACTTAGATTCTTAAATTATTGGATTTTTTCGGAGGCAAATTAGGAGAAATTTGCCAATTGTTCCCACAATTCCAAAGGAAAAATTAATCTAGACCTACCACAGAGGGACCTAGCTCTCAGGGAGGACAAGCCAGCTGTTTGTGCAGTATCTACAATGTAGAGATTTTGCAAGAACATGGGACCCTCGCTTAATGATGGAGTATTTTTTGTGTGAGTAGAATGTCCATGACAACAGCACTTAATTTTTCTGTATTGCTAAAATGCTTGTAAAAGCATGAAGGATTTTTTTGTTTGACATACCAGAAAAAAAGGGGCATTTCTGTCATTGCACAAAACAGAAACTTGGACCTGAATCTTTTAGGGTTTGGTAAGTAAGCCAATAGTAGTGATTTTGCAGTTATGGAATGATAAGAGGCCTAAGAGCAAGAAAGGATAACATCAGCTTGATTTTCAGTTAATACATAAAAATGTGTAGGATCTATGTTTTTTCACCTTCAAGAAAACAAGGCCACAATCTCGTTGTTTGAGATTCTTACATTGCTTTCTCGATCAAAAAAACCACTGATAATGTGATTTTCTTTTTGGTATATAAAGTACTTTGGATCCAACTCTAGAACAAGACTCCAAAGCCATCATGTCCAAAACAAACATGAGACATGAATAGGTATGTCATAGCCCTAGATTTTCCTACCCTTCCTAAACAGCTTGCAGCAACAGAAAGATGACTAAATGCTAAGGTATTAACTAGAGGTATACATTATTGTGTCAGAAACAAAGATAAACCGATTGAAAGTTTAGTATTTGGCCTAAAATAATATACTGAGCCTGAAATATCTGATTAGAAAATCATGTGGATATGCTTTCTGCTTGCCTAATGGGATCATTAATGGCCTTCCTACTGAAGTCATTTGGTTCTCCACCTTAACAACCTCAGGCACAGACTTTTATTAGTGCTGGACCTGAGAAAATAACCCCAGGGAGGAAAATGCCATTTTTCTAATAACAATCTCTGTGAAGAGTATCAGTGTATGAATAACTGATACAAGGCCAGGAGGCTAGAAAACAAATACAGAAAGCTTCCTGTTATTCCCCATTATTTCAATTCTCCATTCTGCCCTCTGGTTCGTGCCCTTTGAGTCAGTCAAAGAATGTTGTAAATCCCATCAGCTTTTCTGGGTTACAAGAACCCTAAACTAAGTCCTTACTATCTGTATCACTAATTGGAGTGAATGCTAATGGCAGTTAGTACCATTTTCATGACAAAAAATTGAAATGAAAACAAGCCAAAAGAAATTCAAACCAAGGCATTGAAAACCTTATTATTCTGGGAAAGACATAAATGAATCCTGTGAACAACTTTTTTTTAATGTTTCTAGCAGTACATGGGTCTGTTCATCACAGAAAACCCTTCTATTTTTAAGAGTGATGTGGAAAAGAAACATATATATTTCACAGAGAAACACTCAAAAGCAAAGGGATAATTTCAGAAAGAAGTATTCTAGGCTCAAATTATAGAAATGTGTGATAGTAACTTTTTAAGCAAAAGGAACTCTCTAACAAGGTTTTTCTTGAGTTTGCTTGGCAGTGATGGTGGATGACTTTCCTGAATGAGGGGCCTAAGAAAAGAGCATTACCTAATTTTTGGTTGACATTTCTTGGGTTTTTTTCTTTCATGGGAGGGGTTTGTGTGGAAATCCTTCAGTATTATAGCAATGTTATAATTATTTCTGCCCAAAAATACAGCCTAACAATACGTGTCATTGATAAAACCAAGTTTTATGGACTTTGTTGATCAGACCGTTTTCCAGAATTCTTACATAATTTGGAGTATAATTATTCATGCCATCAGTCATATAAGTACACATTTCTTCTATAAGAAATTTTTTCTTCTATAATACAGCGTAGATCATGTTGGTTTATGTGGATCTTCAAGATTCTTTTTTCATTTCTTGGTCTGAACTTGCTTGAGTATTTCTCTGTCTCTAAAGAGAAGCATCAAAGCAGAGACAGATCTGCTGGAGAAATTCTTTTCACAATTGTCATGCACCAATGGGTGAAGAGGAAGAGGTTGGTGTACACAAAGAGATGTGGCATCTGCCTTGACAGTTTTATGGCCTTATGCCTTTTAATTTGAACCTAGTATTTGGATTCCTTGGTAAGTAAATCTCCCAAAGGCCTGCTTTTATCCTGCTAGTAAGGGTATACCCTCCTTACCAGGATAAAGTGTGACCCCAGTGGATCTCAAAGCACAATATTATACTATACTGTTGTTACTAATATCAGTAAGAAAACACATCTCTTGAAGTGTATGGTAAAAAAATCAGAAGCTGAATTCTAAGGATAAAAGTTTAGGATACTTTCAAAGTTCAAGCAGGCTAGTATTTTAAAATCAAGATGCTATTATATCTCCAAAAGAGATTGTGAATCTTCGTGGTGATTATTTCCGGTAAAGAAATTGAGTGGTGAAAATCCAGCATGACTTCATTAGAAATTAATTGGGGGAAAAAAATCTATGTATTTTTACCAATAGTAAAGGAGATGGGGGATTTTTGTTCTGTTGTTTATACTAACTACATTTGAATCTGCATTTGAATATGTGTCATTGAAATTTCCTTGGGGGGAAAAAAACATTTGGAACAGATGCTGACTTCAGTTATACTGCTGTAATCTTTGAAATCAATTAATTACTCCTGATTTAGTGTCACTGAGAATATACAATATATTTTATATGGTAATATGCAAAATGGAAACTAATAATTTGATCTCTTGGTCATTTTCTGTGTTATTTTCTATTCAGTTTATAAAAATACACAAATGATACCTTATTTCTATTAAACAGAACACATTGCAGATAAACAGGTCGATGCATCAACAGTAGAAATAATGCTTTCACTGAATGTGATGTCTTGACTCTCTTTCTTAATTTCTTCAAAAACTGTAATATCTTAGAGTTTTATGAAACTCATTGTGGAAAACACAAGAGAGCAATATGTTCTATTTCCATTTTTCTACCCTCACACTTTTCTTAAGTTTCCTTTTTAGCAACAACAACAATAATAATACAGCTCAGTTCTTCAGCTCTATTTTCTATCACTAGTTGAAAGGGTACTGCCTGTTTACAGTGCAGTACTTTAGTGATGATGGTAAAGCTTAATATTTTAAAATTAGTCTGGTTTTTTTCATTGACTCTACTTAGTCTAGGCTACACCAATAAATTTGCAAAAATCGCAATAATAATTCTGTTTTGCCTGGAGGATGATATGCAAAGATCACCGTGGGTTTGAATCTGAGGCAACAACACACACTTTGCACAAATGCCACTCCATCATTTTCATCATCTTCCTGAAGTAAAAGTATGCTCATTATTTTCAAGTGGTGTTTCAGAATGAAGTGCTGATTTCAAGTTACGACATTCCAAAAAATGCAAGTAGTGTACCAAGACAGAAACAACAGTAGCACTCTAAGACATGAAGTGATCATCTTGCCCTATTTAGACCTTGTTAGATGGAATACTGAGTCCTGTTTTGGTTGCCATTTCAAGAGATGAACTAGTGTAAGAGAGCTCAGAGGAAAATAATGAGAGTGATCAGAGTTCTGGAAAACAAGATTTACATGGGAAGATTGAAGGAACAGTGATCACTACCTAAAGAAGAAAGACAACAATCAGTTTGCAAAAAGTAAAAGATGCTGCATGAAGGTGATTGCTGCAGTTCTCCAGATATGTAATGGCTATGACAAGTGAGTCTTAAATGGCAATGGAAGGATATAAATATTAGGAAATAATAAAAGCAAGTGCCAGAATAAATATTTTTTTATAAGGTTGTGGAGCATTCACCATTAAAAGCCTTTGAGGACAAATTCAACATATATTAGTAATTTACACAGACTAAAGCTTATCTACCTCTCCTAATCCCTTCCAGTCCAAGTATTCCACGAGGACTTTAAATTCTTCAGCTGAGACATCTTCTTGTTTCAGATTTATTCTTGATTTACTGGTCCTCTGATACTACAGTTTGATTTCACCATTGTACTGTTAGTTGCCTGAGCTTCATATTTTCTGTGTTGACCCCAGGATGTCAGAGTTGCCGCACACTGGATTTGCATCTAAGGATAATCATGCTCTTTTCAGTATTCCACTGTTTCAAAAGTGTAAGGGACCTTTCCGTTAGGAAAATAATTTCTTCTCATTTTAAGTTCACTTCAGGATGATGCCAAACTGCTCTGTGTCCTGCATACAAAAAAGGTTTTTTGAAACTTTCACTAGAAATGAAACCTCAAGACGATGGTTATACAGCAAAAAACATGGATGAAGAGTGTTCCATTCCTGATTCTATTCTGCAACTGCTGGCAATGAAGGAAAATGAAGGAACCAATGATCTGCAGCTTTGTTTTGCAAAATTGTAATGAGGGTTAAAGAACAGAGAACTATTTCTTTTTTTTGCTTTATTTTTGGGTACAACTGGATTAAAAACCAATTGGTTTCTACTTGGAGATGTTGCCTAGTTAAAAGGGATCTAATTGCCACAACAGAGAAAATTACTTTATGTTTCAAACATTCTGATGAAACAATCTACACCTAACTGTCAAATATAAAATTTTACACATTTTGGGCAGAGAAAATAGTTACAAATTTTTAGTAAATGCTGTCATTTATGAGACATTTAAAGTATTCAATGCACATAAACCACTTCCTGCTACTTTAGCTCAGGATGTATCTGAGAGATCAAGGCTCTGTAAAGCACAATACAATATATTTAAAGTGAACATAGAATTATTAAACCAGGTAAAAACCTTCAAAGTAGATTCTGATTTATAGGAAAACACCTTTTTTGAGATTATCAAATTTTTGGTTCCCTTTTGTTGCCACCTTTCTGATTTGGGAGGGTGGAACTACATATCAGTCTTCATTGGTGGCAACTCAGTTACATAAGGCTGTACACCCAGCTGTACATAGCTTTGGCAGTTGACATGATTTGATGAACTAAAATGCCTTCTATAGTTTTTGGTAATTAGAAATTAGAAATAAGTTAATCATACTGCTTAAAATGTTTGTATCAAGACAAAATAATGGGATACACAGCAGTGTATCCGATGAGCAGCTGAATAGAAAGCCAAGAGGCAAAATTCTTTAGAAATCTAATGCTACTAATTATTCCTGGTGCTGTACTGAGTTGCTGGAAATTATTAAATGAATTGTCTTTAGGCTCTATGCTTAAACAGGTGTGTACTGTTTACAGGCTACATTTAAAGGCTGGATGGATATTATGTATGCAGCTATTGACTCAAGAGACGTAAGTACTGCAAATATTTTAAATTATCTTTTTTTTCCTGAGTTCTGTCTATCTACAAGTGTGTATTTATCTTACATAAGCAATTAATATCCATACAATAGAATGAAAACATTTAAATTAATTAGTATGAGATTCTGTGGTAACAAAATGTGGAAAAGTGAATGCAAACTGCCAGATACTATCAGCAAGAGGTTGAATAGACAAAATATATTGATACAAGTGATAGGAATATTGTCCAAACACAAAATATTGGGGAAATTTTGCACAAGATTGCCACTTGTTTGGTTGAAATTTCCACATCAAGTCTTAGGAATGATATTTCATTTTTTTTTTTCCTTAGGTATTACAGCAACCCAAGTATGAAGACAACTTGTACATGTACTTGTATTTTGTCATCTTTATAATTTTTGGGTCTTTTTTCACCCTGAACTTGTTCATTGGTGTCATTATTGACAACTTCAATCAGCAAAAAAAGAAGATAAGTATTGTTTCATTTCCCTTCTAAAGATATTCTAAAATATTGCATTTTTGCAGGTGCATGATATATGGAAAGTATGCCCATAGCTTGTTCAAAATTGAAAAAACTGCAGTATACCAAGACATAAAATCATACCTGCAGTATTCATTAAAGTTATAAGATTTTTCATTTAGTGAATGGGACAGATCCTTCTGTTGTCTTCCTCTGCTTTTTCATGACTAAAATCTTCTTATGAAGTCTTCTTGCATGATCCAACCCCTGAATTAGGTCCCTACATTAAAGCACTCATAATTTCTTGGGGTTTTTTTCTTCTTTATTTGTAGTTATTCTATGAGCACACAAAAAATAGCTAGCTGGTCATGAAACACAAAGAATTATTTCATCACACAACTACAGATGCTGTTTTAATGATCCCAAGTATTCAAGTTCTACTAAGTGGCACTGAACAATCTGACACTATACAGAGCAGGAGTGGTTTGTAACTATTTCAGGACCTTTTTTTACTGTTTCACAGTGCAGATGTAGATAATCTCACTGGTATAGATGGTCTGACTATGAGATGCTTGCCTTCAAAATTATTTTCTGTAAATAGATAAAGCAATGAAAGCTCAAGGACCAAAGCAGCTATGAGTTACTAGTTTACTTTTACTTTACTGGGCTGCATCACTTTCTTTGGGTTTATGTTAATAATGAGAAATACTAAGCAAGATTTTTGGAAGCTGTACATGGTAGAAACCTAGAGGTATATGGTTAGGGAGCCTGTCCAGCTTATGGTCCATGCATTCCCACATTTTCAAGCTTCCCACATACTCATCCACAAAGGTCTGTATCCAGTCCTATGCGTGCAGTGGCATTCCTGGAATTAGATATCTGCAAGTACCGCATCAAGGAAAAAAATTTCTTCAAGAGGTATGGGAAGTATCATAGGTTTTCATTCAAGCTGTCTCTTAAAGAAGGTTACTATGGATTTTGGTTAGGTTACCATGAAAGATCCATAATTCCTCCTTTGTCTTCACTGTCAGACTTCAAAGGCAGGTTCATCCTTTTGCTAAACAGAACTTCATTGAACATGGACGCTAATCAAAATAAAAGATTTAAAAGAGAGCATTTTGCTCTCTTTTAATAGAATAGGGTGCTTCAAGCTTCAGCTAAGTTTCTCCAAAGTCTGATGATGCATCTTCTCAAGAGCTTTGAAGACTTTGGGTCCCAATGCTAATGTGACTGCTAAACTAGAGATACCTAAAGTACATTCCTGTACTGAAAACCTGACTTTGTCTCTTTCCTTTGTTTCACTACAATCACAGTTCAGAAGTGACAGTATTGAGCAGCCCAGACTATCTGAGTTTATCTCAAATACTGTTTACGGTATCTCTTCCTATAAAAGAAAATAGGTATATAAGTACTGAAAATGATTTTTTCTTGGAATTCCAGGAAAATAACTGTAGAAAACTGTTGCATTGCTTTTTTTTTTTTTTTTTTAGAGATTCAGTACTGGCTGTCCAGACCACCTGCATTTGATAGCTAAGAAATTTTTCCCAATTTAGTCTTCTTGATTTTTGAATCATTCAGTCATATTTCTCAAAGAGTTTTCTCAGCACTGCATATAAATGTGATTATAACCAGTTTTGATTTCATGTTTTTACTTTGGAGGTCAAGACATATTTATGACAGAAGAGCAGAAGAAATACTACAATGCAATGAAAAAGCTGGGATCCAAAAAACCACAAAAACCTATACCAAGACCAGGGGTAAAATTATTTATACACATCAGACAAATAGCTACTTACAAACAGTTTTTATTGATACAGAGAGAGCAGAAATATACCCAAATGAAAATTTTCAGTAACTAGTGCATTAGTCAGCAGAAATAGAAAATAAAAACAAAACCTAAAAATGATTTTCAACTTACAACTATTTCATGCATGAATATGCAACACAGGAGGCTGAACTAAGTTGTTGTATTTGAGTACTCTACTTAAGACCACTAGTTACAATTTTATTGAAGTCTCATAAGCCTTACTGCATGTGGTTTTCTACTTTCTTCTAACAGGAAAAAAAATTACAGTTTGTATTGTATGTTTCTGTTTTCTTTCTTCCTCAGAATAAATTCCAAGGCATGGTCTTTGATTTTGTAACCAAACAAGTATTTGACATCAGCATCATGATTCTTATTTGTCTTAACATGGTAACCATGATGGTAGAAACTGATGACCAGAGCGAAGAAATGGAAAATATTTTATACTGGATAAACCTCGTGTTCATTGTCCTTTTCACTGGAGAATTTGTCTTGAAATTAATTTCACTTCGCCATTACTACTTCACTATAGGCTGGAACATTTTTGATTTTGTGGTTGTCATTCTCTCAATAGTAGGTAAGTCTTGTTAATTAAACCAAAAAGAAGGTAAAAAGAATATGAGGTGAACTTTTACTTGAATAGAACTATATGGTGAGCTTTTCCAATTGCATGATTTACAGTCAACTCATTCAACTTTACATTTTTACTTGTAATTTAGCTAAACCAACCATCAAAACTATTACGATCAGCCAACATATATTGCACCTGCAAATATTAAGTACAACTGCTAAAACAGAAATTATGCAAGTGGAATCGACAGAATATCTTTAATTGCTATGTAAAACTGCCGATTTTAAAACTATGTTTCTAAATTTCTATTGTGATATGGAGATTAAGTTGTAATGTACCTTGGTTTTCTTCTATTCTCTTTTTTCTTTTTTAGGAATGTTCTTAGCTGAGATGATTGAGAAGTACTTCGTGTCCCCCACACTATTCAGAGTCATCCGACTTGCCAGAATCGGTCGAATCCTGCGCCTCATTAAAGGCGCTAAGGGAATCCGCACTCTGCTTTTTGCTTTGATGATGTCTCTTCCTGCTTTGTTCAACATTGGGCTGCTGCTCTTCCTGGTCATGTTCATCTACGCGATATTTGGCATGTCCAACTTTGCCTATGTTAAGAGGGAAGCTGGGATTGATGACATGTTCAACTTCGAAACGTTTGGCAACAGCATGATCTGCCTGTTTCAGATCACCACGTCCGCTGGCTGGGATGGTTTGCTCGCCCCGATCCTTAACAGTGGGGAGCCAGACTGTGACCCTAACAAAGCTCATCCGGGGAGCTCTGTGAAAGGAGACTGTGGCAACCCTTCTGTTGGGATTTTCTTCTTTGTCAGCTACATTATCATATCCTTTCTGGTAGTGGTGAACATGTACATCGCTGTGATTTTGGAGAACTTCGGTGTTGCTACTGAAGAAAGCGCTGAACCCTTGAGCGAGGATGACTTTGAGATGTTCTATGAAGTCTGGGAGAAGTTTGATCCTGATGCAACACAATTCATGGAATTCGAGAAATTGTCTGATTTTGCAGCAGCACTTGAGCCTCCTCTTCATCTACCCAAACCAAACAAAGTCCAGCTTATTGCAATGGATCTGCCCATGGTGAGCGGTGACAGAATTCACTGCCTTGACATCTTGTTTGCTTTCACAAAGCGTGTATTGGGGGAAAGTGGGGAGATGGACACCCTCAGAATACAGATGGAAGATCGGTTTATGGCAGCCAATCCTTCTAAAGTCTCCTATGAACCAATTACAACCACATTGAAACGAAAACAAGAGGAAGTATCTGCTGTTATTATTCAGCGTGCTTACAGACGTCACCTTTTAAAACGAACAGTAAAACAAGCTTCCTTTATCTATAACAAAAATAAAACTGAAGGTGGGGCTGGTCAGGGTATGAAAGATGAAATCCTTATTGACAAGTTAAATGAAAACTCATTTACAGAGAAAACAGATATAACCGCATCAACAGCAGTTTGTCCACCTTCTTATGATCGTGTAATGAGGCCAGTCAAAGAAAAGCATGAAAAAGAAGATAAAGATGGTCAAAAATAAGAGCAAATAGCAAGCAAAATCATATATGTGCAAAGTAGTTCATAGCCTGTAAGGATCATGTGTTTGTGTCAACAGGACTCCTGAAGGAGGTCTATGCCAAACTGACAATTTTTACAAATATACTGTTCATTAAAGGTCAGTGCCTATTAAAAGACAGTGACCCCTTGTCAGTGACTGTGATAAGAAGAAACAACCTTGACAGGAGGTTACTGTTCTCACTACCAGCTGACACTGCTGAAGAGGAGAGAAAAAAATGGCTACACAGACTGTAGGGACCAGTTAAAGGGGTGCGAAACCAAGTACTTGTGTGTTTAGCATAAAACAATATGGTAATTGTATCCACTGTTTGCATTTCAACTGCCACATACTTCATATTTTTACAAAATCTGTGTTGGTGGATTCATCTTGTTTTTATTCATATGTTGTTTCTTATATGTGACTATTTTTGTAAATGGGGCTTCTGTTGGGGAAGGGAACTAAGTACACCTTTACAGGTACAAGGGCCAGGTGTTCTATTATACGACTAATATACACACAGAAATTATTTGCATGAAGGCATGCTGCACTTATAGATCATGCATGAAAATAACATTAAGTCACAAAGAACAACAGGTTTTTTTAGTACAGTGTTTCTGGAAAGGAATAACAGATTTTGAGGTGCTTAATTAATGTATTCATGCTGTACCATGTTCAAACAAGTCTTAGTATGCCTGTAAAGTCCTCTACAACTCACAAGAATAGTAAATATGGTTTACTTTTTGCACAGACCATTGAGTTTCAGAAGGTGCAAACTTCTTCCTTGGTCTGGAGTCATAGATTTTGTCTTTGTCAAATGTCTTTCTGCATATGAATACTAAATGAATCTGCCTCAGCCCTCCAAATTGATCAAAAAGAGTCCTCTATAAAGTTGTTCTGCTTTATCCTGCAGTATTGTTTAGCCATCTTCAGCTCTCAGTAAGGTTGATGTTGTACACGTTAATGAAAAGCCCTCTGCTATGTAAATAATTTTTAACCTGTGGTGCATGTTTGAGCAAACAGATAATGACTTTAGCACATTTATTGCATCAAATATGTACCACAATTAAGTGTAGTGTGCAAGCGTTCAACAGGTAAAATTACGTATTATCTACCATTATAGATAGTTTGGATGCAATCAATGCATGTTTATATTGCCTATGCTGCTATTCCTTTGACTGTCCAGGATTCTTAAACATGGGAAGCCATACATCAGAGCTAAATTAAATAAACTACTCAAAAAGACCTCGTTCTTCCATACCATTAAGCAATATTTTGCAGCTATTTAGGAGCTTATTTGTTTTACATTTCTGAATTTTCAGTGAAAAAAAAGCATATAGTGTATATCCAAACTGTACAGACATGTTGAAAATTACTAGACCTGTTGAAAATAATGTTAGGATTTTATAAGCAAATATAAATACTGTAAAAATCATTTTATTTTATTTTTCAGCATTATGTACATAAAACAAGAACTGAATTTTATCTTCAGGTTGATGTCACATCATTTTTGTTACTTTCTGCCCACAGCACTTTTTCACACAAGAACTCCAGAGAACAAGATCTAAGTGAATGGATACCTGTAGGTTCTTATTTTTTACAGTATTTGCCAACATATCAATAATTTCTGCGAAATAAGTTCATAATTTGCTTCTAAAAAGCTAAGAGTTTTTTTGCAGTTGGGAAATGGTCTAAAGTTCCAATTGAATGTCTAAGCAGTGCCTGCATCATGAGTTTTCAGACACAACCTTTCTTTCACAGAATCCTGAATCTTTTCTCATATTTATTCACAGATTTTTTTTTTTACATTCATGCTGCACTAGAACAGTTATCTAAATGTTATCTAGGGTCCACAATATTTTTTCACAAAGAGAAAGTAGCAAAATTGTATAATCAAACACATCAGGACATTTTATGTTTCTTACACAGGAAAATTAAATATAGATTACTTTTATTAAAATTATTGACTAAATCTGTATTAGTGAACTGCATGCAGGAAAATGCTATTACCCTAACTGATGCTAAAGAACATTATTAATGCGTCAAAATAATAAAGATTACATTTTTTATTGTACGTTCCTTTTGTGTTTATTATCTGACATTAATATAAAAAATGTATGCTTCAAAACCACAGAATGAGAGGATACTGAAAACCTTTACAGCCAGCTATGCTGTTCTTCCATATAAGAAAATCCTTGGTGCCTGCTTGTTAGTCACTAATTAGGAATTTCTTATTTAATGTATGTTAGACAGTGAGACAGTGAGCGTGATGCTTCTGCATGTACCAGTAGTTCTGCCCTGAGTGACTTCATGCAGCAGCTCCATGCAGTGGGTGCACAGCCACCGAATACCAGAGCTGTCCTGAGTGTGTCCCAGGAGGCTCAGAGCAGTTACAGGAATGAGAAGTCGGCATTCAAGAGTTTATAAAGACAAAACGAGGGCTGAAAATAGCACTAGATGAGGGCTGAAAATAGTACTAGATCTGTGACATTCCCCAGCTTGGATTGAGAGCCAGTTTATTCTTGCTGGGTGCTGTTCGCAAACAGGCTACAGAGCATCTCACATTTGAGCGCATTTCTGAAAAGGTGAAATGGTGTTGGAATGAATAAATCATCTGTCTTTTCCTCAGGAATTTTAAGAATCTCTCTGGAAGCACCATGTTCCTAGAAGCAATCATTTGTGAATACCGATATGGAAAAACACAAATGCATCTGGAAAGTGGGCCTGTTCTTTATCAATTGCTTCAGTGAATTTCTGAAAATATTAATTTTATATGTTTACATAATTTTATATTGCATTCCCCTACAACTTACAATGAAAACACTCAAGAGGTGAATACTGAACTTAGTATGAAACCAGTTTATGAGCAATTGTAGTCTTTACGCTTGCTTCAGTGGCTAATGCAGAAAAAAAATTTCATAGCATTTTCCCTGAAATTCATCAAAAATCTTTCAAGGGAGGGAAATTTTTCTCTGTACAATTGTTCTGAAATACATTATGAAAAAAGGAGTCTAAAACTTTGATAAAAAATGCCTAAGTATCGAAAAGATAAGTATTTTCAGATTAATATGTGGACAAAATATGTCTTAAAAGGTTACTTTAAAAAGTACGTAAAAAAAAAAAACTTGTTTCTTATACCTCTTTTAGGTTTTAAATATCACAGAAGCCTAAATGTTGCTTCAGAACAAGTCGAGCGTAACTTAAACATAGCAGGACAGTCTTGGCCAACAAGGAAACCCAACTGTGCTTATTGCATAGTGCTTCTTTGGCACCTTCCTGATGCTGGGCATGAGAAGTGTGCGACACAGGAATGCCATGTGCAATGGACTTGCTAGGAAAGGTCACTCTGAGCACTCTGCAAAAAGAGCCAAACAGCTGCTCCCACGAGCTCAGTGCAGGATGGGTTCTGCTCCTTGGACTTGGTGGCATTACTGCCGGCTTTCCTGCTGGACGGACTGCACACCCATTCCAAAGGAATGCTCTTTAGCAACCTTTGTTTCTGGTGTCTCGAAATGAGGAAAGCTGAGGATGCTTTCACCTCCAGAGGAAAACCTGAATTTTACTAGACTTTACAACTCTAATTCTGCAGGAGCAAAGAAGGGGAAGGGGCGGGGGGGAGATGAAGTTTCTCTATCTGATTTGATCCTATTGCTATTGTATTTCTAAGAGAAGTGTCACGTAACTTGTAGTACTCAGTTACATTATTAAATGTGGGCCACTTAGTGGTATGTTTAGCCAAGCAAAGCAAGGAAATAAACACATTCCCAAAGCTCCCACTCGGCATTCCGGCGGTGAGCGCTGCCGAGGCACANGGGAGGGATGGGGGGCGGCCGGGGGAGCCGGGCAGGCGTGCGGCCGGCCGGGCTGGGGTGGGGCGGTGGGCGCGGAGTCCCCGGGGCCGTCCCGGGGCGAAGCGTTGGCACCGGTGACCCGCGGCCGCTTCCCCGCAGGCGCTGCTCAATTACTACTGCCAGGAGGGGCGCTTCCAGCACGTCCGGGCCGCGGCGGACGAGGCGGTGGCGCGGCTGGGCGGGGACCCCGTGCTGCTCTTCTACCGGGCCTACGGCGCGCTGAGGACAGGTAATGGGGCGGGCCCGTTCCTCCCGAAACGCTGGGCTTGCTTGCCTCGCCTCCCATAGCTCAGACTTTGAGTCTGCTGCACAGGGAAAAGCGATGTTACGGAGTCTGAGCGTATTCCATGTTGAGTAAATTACCTGCTGAGTAAATAACCAGTGTGTTATTATCTGTCACCACTCCTTCTCAGTTTGAATGAAAGTGATCTGGACAGCATCGTACCAAAGTGAGAAATAACAAATATTTTTCTTTTTCATGGTTACATGAATGTGGGTCAGGTAAGCGGGTTCCTTGGAGGGAATTTGAGCCCTGCCCAAACGCATATTGCATTTAATTAGAAATTCACTAGTGTCTCCCAGCTAATAGCTCTTCCCTTCAAAGCAGCTGTGTCTAATTTTGTTGTCTTCTCTGTCTCAGGGAAAGTGACAGCTAATACCTTTTGGGGGGATCTTTGTGTAAGTTATACTGTTCTGAGAAATTTATTTAGCTACACGCATATTTCAAGGATGTCACAAAATATTAACAAGTAACCCAACATGAGGGAGGGCTGAGACAAGTCTAGGGTGGTGTGCTGGTTTTGAGGTAGTGTGTCTGTTCCCAAACTCCCAGATGTTCTTGTTTGTGCAAGAGTCCTGTCATTTTTCAAGATATTGTCTATTCTGCTGATGTTCAAAATACTCACACAAACAAGGCAAAAATCCTGGCTATATAAAGAAACAGGAACAAAAAGACCTGCTCAATGCCCTGTATAAAACAAGTAAGAAATATTATTTTCATCTTTATCATAGTTGGCAGAACTAGCACATAATCCTTTTCAAGTTCTTTGCATTGAGATGCTATTTTCTTTCCTGTGTCTGTTTGAAAGACGTGCACAAACAAGTGAAAGTGGATATATGCATAATGAACAAAAGCATGGAAGAAAAAATAGAAGAGAAAATTTAAGTCAAATTGATGTTTGATGATTATATTCTTTGTCTTGAAAAGTGTTACAGCTTATTCTGTGCTTGTTTTCACTAGGTGATGTCCAAGAAAGTATTCGACAGTTGGAGTCTATTAAAAACAAACAGGAGGTGTCACTTTGTACAATGATGGCTCTGATTTATGCCCACAAAAAGAGCCCTAATCCAGGTATGCTCATTAAGACATGCTGTTCCATGTTTTAAACAGCTCTGTGTGAAGGCCTGAGAGTTGTAGGCTAATTCTGCCTAAGTTAAAAAGGTTTGCTCTGGCTTTGCATTTGACATAGGATCTATTACTGATTTGAGTGTTGCTTACCAAGACTGTAAACAAAAATACCAAACCACAAAACTCTGAAGTGTAAGAGTGAATGTTGAAATAAAGCACCCAAAAATAAACCACCCAAAATCTGACTTATCCCTCATGATGAAAAATCTTTGGAAGAAAAAAGAAATTGAATCAAGCTTCCTGTGTTTGTTGTTCACTCATGTCTGCTATTGGTACTTTTGAGCAGAACTGAAGCCTGAACAATCTTTAAAGCTACACCATTTCTATCTTTCAAGTTATCCTGACCATACAAACGGAGAAAAGAATTTTGTGAATTTTGGTATTCCTTTCTCAAACCTAAAAGCTGGAGTGATGTTGTTAGGAATTACATTCTCAAAATAAGAGTTTATCAGGTACATTGAGTGGTTGTTAAACTTTTGCTGCAGTATCTTTCTCACTGTGCAGATTTATAGCTGTTATTGACAGTTTGTTAAGCAATATGATGTGAAACAGTTCTGACTAATGGCATCACTCTTATTTGAGTCCTTGAGGATTAATACTGCAGGACAGCAAAATTATCCTGGATCTCAAGACTCTGAGAGTGAGAGCCTTTTCCTCATTCAATAGGTGGGTCACCATGTCATAGCAGGAGATCAGGTTAGGCAGGGCCTGCCTTTCCCAATGCCTGGCTGGGCCTGATCCCCTGGGTGTCCTGTAGGTGCTGTGTGATGGCACTCAATAATCTGATCCATGACCTTCCCTGACACCAAGGTCAGGCTGACAGGCCTGTAGTTTCCCAGATCTTTATTCCTGCCCTTCTTATAGATGGACATCACACTGACCACAAGTTATTTGGGACTTCCCCACTTCTGAGACCTTGCCATCAGTCATGTTGATGGGAACCCTCTTCTGCCTTTTCCATCTGTACCTGATAAATATTACTAATTGGGTGGGATTGCCTGCATGTTTATCAATGTACAATACAGAAAAGAGTGTTTGCTTTGGAAGCCCTTGGCTTATGTGCTGCTCTTTTGTAATATCTTGAGAGGCTGTCAACAAGAGCTCTGAACAAAACCTTTTCAGATCGAGATGCTATTCTAGAGTTGGATGCAAGACTGAAGGAACAACGGAAAACAGCAGGACAGCAGGCTCTGTACTATGCTGGCTTNCTCGGGCCCGCCCCGCGGTGCCGTGTCCCGCCCCGCCGCCTTCCAAGCGTTCTTCTTCCCGTGTCTCTCCCGCCTCCTTCCCGTGCAAGCCAATGGCAGGGCGCTATCCTCACCCTTCCGGAGCCCCCCCGCAGTGGCGTCGGGTAGCAACGATGGACGCTGAGGTGCAGCAGGTGGGCGCCACCGCCGTCCCGCCGCGGCGGACACGGGGAGCGGCTGGGAAGGAGGGAGGGATGGGGGGCGGCCGGGGGAGCCGGGCAGGCGTGCGGCCGGCCGGGCTGGGGTGGGGCGGTGGGCGCGGAGTCCCCGGGGCCGTCCCGGGGCGAAGCGTTGGCACCGGTGACCCGCGGCCGCTTCCCC
>VXAD01010760.1:265771-368449 GCA_013399195.1 Dicrurus megarhynchus | reverse complement strand
TAAAGAAACAGGAACAAAAAGACCTGCTCAATGCCCTGTATAAAACAAGTAAGAAATATTATTTTCATCTTTATCATAGTTGGCAGAACTAGCACATAATCCTTTTCAAGTTCTTTGCATTGAGATGCTATTTTCTTTCCTGTGTCTGTTTGAAAGACGTGCACAAACAAGTGAAAGTGGATATATGCATAATGAACAAAAGCATGGAAGAAAAAATAGAAGAGAAAATTTAAGTCAAATTGATGTTTGATGATTATATTCTTTGTCTTGAAAAGTGTTACAGCTTATTCTGTGCTTGTTTTCACTAGGTGATGTCCAAGAAAGTATTCGACAGTTGGAGTCTATTAAAAACAAACAGGAGGTGTCACTTTGTACAATGATGGCTCTGATTTATGCCCACAAAAAGAGCCCTAATCCAGGTATGCTCATTAAGACATGCTGTTCCATGTTTTAAACAGCTCTGTGTGAAGGCCTGAGAGTTGTAGGCTAATTCTGCCTAAGTTAAAAAGGTTTGCTCTGGCTTTGCATTTGACATAGGATCTATTACTGATTTGAGTGTTGCTTACCAAGACTGTAAACAAAAATACCAAACCACAAAACTCTGAAGTGTAAGAGTGAATGTTGAAATAAAGCACCCAAAAATAAACCACCCAAAATCTGACTTATCCCTCATGATGAAAAATCTTTGGAAGAAAAAAGAAATTGAATCAAGCTTCCTGTGTTTGTTGTTCACTCATGTCTGCTATTGGTACTTTTGAGCAGAACTGAAGCCTGAACAATCTTTAAAGCTACACCATTTCTATCTTTCAAGTTATCCTGACCATACAAACGGAGAAAAGAATTTTGTGAATTTTGGTATTCCTTTCTCAAACCTAAAAGCTGGAGTGATGTTGTTAGGAATTACATTCTCAAAATAAGAGTTTATCAGGTACATTGAGTGGTTGTTAAACTTTTGCTGCAGTATCTTTCTCACTGTGCAGATTTATAGCTGTTATTGACAGTTTGTTAAGCAATATGATGTGAAACAGTTCTGACTAATGGCATCACTCTTATTTGAGTCCTTGAGGATTAATACTGCAGGACAGCAAAATTATCCTGGATCTCAAGACTCTGAGAGTGAGAGCCTTTTCCTCATTCAATAGGTGGGTCACCATGTCATAGCAGGAGATCAGGTTAGGCAGGGCCTGCCTTTCCCAATGCCTGGCTGGGCCTGATCCCCTGGGTGTCCTGTAGGTGCTGTGTGATGGCACTCAATAATCTGATCCATGACCTTCCCTGACACCAAGGTCAGGCTGACAGGCCTGTAGTTTCCCAGATCTTTATTCCTGCCCTTCTTATAGATGGACATCACACTGACCACAAGTTATTTGGGACTTCCCCACTTCTGAGACCTTGCCATCAGTCATGTTGATGGGAACCCTCTTCTGCCTTTTCCATCTGTACCTGATAAATATTACTAATTGGGTGGGATTGCCTGCATGTTTATCAATGTACAATACAGAAAAGAGTGTTTGCTTTGGAAGCCCTTGGCTTATGTGCTGCTCTTTTGTAATATCTTGAGAGGCTGTCAACAAGAGCTCTGAACAAAACCTTTTCAGATCGAGATGCTATTCTAGAGTTGGATGCAAGACTGAAGGAACAACGGAAAACAGCAGGACAGCAGGCTCTGTACTATGCTGGCTTGTTTTTGTGGCATCTTGGTCGTGAGGACAAAGCCCGTGAATATGTTGATAGGATGATCAAAGTTTCTGGTGGTGGTAAAGAGGTAACTGCTTTTTACCTTTCTTTAATGTAAAAGATTAATGGGCATTAATGCTGTTAGGAGGTTATTCTGAACTATTTTGTGTTCTAGTACTTTCTTTCTTAATGTCAGAAATTCGTTTGACACAGCTGAGTAAATTCCCATAATGATTTTTATGTTGACTAATATTCATTTTCACTTAATAAATAATGGCTTAATAAATGAAAAGAAATCACTTAGTAAATGGAAATACTATGCAGTTAAGCCAGTATTGCTACTTGATACCAAGCCTCATAATTCCTAGCAAAAAAATAAGCATGATAGTCTCACTAGAGGGAGACATCTGGATCTGAAGGCTCAGAAATACCCAAAGGATTGAGGATTTAAATTTTCAGCTGTTGTTAAAGGCAAAATTTGCCTAGGTTTTTACTGAAATAAGTGTTGTATATAGCATTATCTTTGGCATTTATATACAGACATCACAATTCATTAGAATCTTGAATCTCTAAAGAGGTTTCTGAAAACTTACTATGTTATTTTTTTTAAAGGGGGTATCAGCTTCAGTTCAAGGAGAGAAACATGAAAAATGGGAGGTATTTTTTGTAGTCAGACATCTCTGAGGCAGAGCTGTTAACATTGAAGGCATAATTGTACAGTAGTATTTAACAAAAATGTTCCTCTGTGTGGTTCAGTACTTGTTCAATTTGTAATTTATAGTTTTATCGTTGATCTATTATATGAGTTAGAAATCTGCAGCTATTCTAAACATTATTTTCTGAAATTATGATTTAAGTAATGGTTTAGCTTTCAAACTAACAGTGATTATTAATTTAAATTGATAGTTATTTTAAATTACTAATCTATTAGCTAATTTATACTAATGTAGAAATAACTCATATTAGTGAAGAAATAATGAAGGACATCACAAAGCAATAATATGGTAATTCCTAAAAAAATTAAGGATAGTTCATTTTGGTGAAACAGCAGTATTTATGACTTTGCTTATTGAAACAATAGTTGGTTGTTTTTGTTTGGTTGTTTTTGTTATTAGGAAATACTGTTTGGTTATGTTGCTTAGTATGAAATATTTCCAGCTGAAGTATTTAAAAATATTTGAAGTAATTATTTTTTTACAGACACGTGCATACAGATGAAGAATTTAAATATATATGTAAAAAATTTAAATATATATAAAAAAAAATTTAGGTTCACTTGTGATTAGCTCTTTTTCTAGTTTTACAATACAAAATTATGTTTATATGTTTACTTTGATTTTTTGAAACGTGGTTCCCAGTGTTTAAACTTGGTCATATAGGATTTGCTTAGTATATACTTATTTTGATACAATACTTTACGTACTCTTTGTATGGAAATACAACACCTGCCTTTCTTTAAAAAATGCTCAAGTATATAAAGTTTAGCCAGTTTCCATTGCATAACAAAATCATGACCCTGATTCTTAGCAATTACAAAATATGGCTCTTCTACTAATCTTTGAGTCTTAAATACAGAACTCATTTCTTTAATTTTATGTTCTAAAAGAGCTAGTGATTTTTTATATTTTAAATTTATGTTTTGATGGCAATTATAATTTGATTAAATAGTGCAGCACTTCAAAATAGATTTTATTCACTTAAGCTATAATTAATGTTTGGAACACATAAGAGAAATTTCATTCATTACAAGTAATAAGTTCTTCAAGGAAAAGACACATTACAACTTTTAAAAGTTTGGGGGTTCTTTTAATAATACTTTTGAGGATTTGAGAAATGTCAAGAATTTTGTCTTTTGCATGCAAGTTTTTCTTTTTAGTCAGGAAGTAGAAGAAAAACCTCAGTTTTCTCACTTCTTTCAGCACAGTATGTTTCTCAGTGTCTCATAAAAACAAAATTTTAAGAAAACATTGTGCTGAAATGTTGCAGAAAATATTCTGTCTAATGTGATCATTTCTGTGAGGTTTTGTTCTGACGGCTGAGCATGTTAGACTTGTTTGTTGCCATTGGTGTTTTTTTCTAATTCAGTAAGTAAATGCACTATTTTATTGATTTAACTCTGGAATAAATTACTAAAGTTTTAGGTTATGCTAAAGGGTGGTTATAATTATGTCTCTGAAGTAGTTATGAGTCCTTTATTTTGGTTATTTCTGTTATTGTATCTAGTATAATTTCCTACTACTTGGTTAGCAAAGAATTCCAATTTGTATTTTGTTAACAGGGGTTAATTTTGAAAGCATGGCTTGATCTCACCTGTGGGAAAGAAACTCACATTAAAAAAGCTCTGAAATACTTTGATGAAGCACTGCAGGAAGGCAATGATGTTTTTGCACTGCTTGGTAAAGTAAGTTTACTTCATTATTTTAAATCTTTGTAAATGTCATATTAGTCTTGTAGAGTGATTAGAGAGATGCTGAGAAGAGTAGTGCATAATGAGCTTGTCCAAGGAATAGAGATACAGCTCAGACCCTGTAGGTACTTCAGGGTTCTTTAGACTCCAATGTGAAAAGAAAGGTATAGATTAAATACAGTCAATCTAAGTGTGTGTTGCAGTTATGATTTTGCTATGCTTACAAGAAAACCTTTCTATTCATGTATTTATATATACAAAATGAGTTTCAAATCACTTGAAAATGTAAGAATGTGTGGTCTCTTCCTTTTTGCATGGGACACCTATGCACATTACAGAATGGCTGTGTGCCAAAAAATAGTAGTTAAACACTATAGTGTGTTTTCTTTTTTTAATATTGTTAACACTCCTTTTAAGTTGTCAATAGTCTGTTTCATGTGTTCATTTGTGTTCATAGAATCATCAATGATTATATTTCATTAAAGGGGTGGCATGAATTGTGTTCTTTACACATTTTCTGTTTCAGAGCATATTACTTTATATCGCAGACATTGTTACTCATTAACGTGATGTTTGTTTAGTATTCTAAAGCTAAATGTAGAAAAATTGTTCAGTGAATATTAGAAGAATATCCTGAATTCAGGAGAGTGTGCACAATGGTATTAGGTTAGGTGTGTGTACTTGGCTACATGTGGACCATTGAATTAGATTAACAGTATCTGTCAAATGTAGTTACTGTAATTAGGTTTCAGACAGGCAGCTATCTCACTAGGGCTTAAGAAATTAACTCTCAGAAGCTACTGTGTTTGCACCATTTCTGTCTTAAAAAGATGAAATAAAATGGCACACATACAGTCACCTGGAATATGGTAAGTAAATTCAAAGCATCAAAGCAAAACAGAGTTTTAGTCCTAAATTTATTTCTCCTTGAATTTATTTAAACCTGTGATACTTGACTTCTGAAGTAGTTTTGTATTTGGAGTACCCCATAAATCACATTATAGTTAGAAAATTGTTAATTCTGGCAACAATAGTTACCTGCTCAGTGTGGGTTTTTACATGGTACATACCTCAGGGCTTGAATAAATGTTTCATCAGTGGGTTGTGTTAAATATCCTAAAATTGTAGGATACTTCATACAAAGTTCTTTGAAACCTAATAAAACAATTTTACTCTTCAGCTACGTCTGTCTTTTTCTTGCTTGCAGCTGACTAGTAAGTTGTAAATACTGCAGTTACCTTTGTTACAGAGTGCTTACCACACACACCAGGCTTTACACATCGTCCTTTGCTATTTGATTGTTGCAATATGTCTAGTTGTCATTGACACTGAGGTAAAATTATTACTTCACTGAAGAGTTTTTTCTCCGTAGCTCTTTTTCCTGGTTTCTGTATGAAAGAACTTCTGAATCTTCTCACCTGTGTGAGTGTACAGGCTCTTGATATGGCTTCTTTTCCTTCCATTAGGCACAGTATTTTGAGGTTCGACAGAATTATTCAGGAGCTCTGGAAATTGTGAACCACATAATTGCAAACTTCCCGAACTTCATTCCTGCTTTCATAAAGAAAATGCAGCTACAACTAGCCTTGCAGGACTGGGAGCAGACAATTGAAACAGCACATAGGTTGAGTATGAAGTAGCATACTACTAAATTCTTTTCTTGCCATGTTACACTCTAAGGACACTTTGAAACAAAAGTAGATAGGTTTCTATTCATTGTTAATGAACCTGAATTACTTGCATCAGTTTTTTAAAAATAAATTTCAAGTAAATTAAGTTTTATTAGAACCCAAGCTTGCAATTCTGTGAGAATACTACATCAATACATGAATCCATTTTGGATGGAAGAGGATGTCTCTTGAGATAGGCATGAAATAAGAGCTGTGCTTTCAGTTGAGATCCATGATGTAAAATGACTGCGAAATACAAGTTACTCTCTTCCTGTTTTAGGATGAAATAGATGATTGAGCAATAGTTTGGTTTGGTTTCTTTACATTCACCTTTTGTTTGGCTTTAGACTATTGCAGAAAGACCCCCTCAATTTAGAAGCCATAAGAATGGAGGCCCTGCATCATCTGTGCAGGGAAGGAAATATATCTGAGGTGAGTCTTTTTTTTTTTAGCAGAATGTTGAGCACAACATAGTGCATGTGGCATCTAGTTCCTACAAAGGCTATCTTCCTCATATGCTTGGCTGGTCATGTGCTGCACTGATCTGCAGGAGGTATATTCACCTATTCTGATTTGAATGGCTACTCTAGCTTATTGCTGGGGTATTTTCTGGATGCCAAGGAAAAGATAATTTTTAACCTCCATCTTTCCAGAGAACAGGTGTCAAGCCAAACAGAAATCTGATCTGGACAGTTAACTGAATTATATTGATTTGAATAATCAAAGTGATCTTTTTTGTTTTAATGCTCTTTTGATAAATTCATAAGTTCTTGTAAGCCTTTCATTATTTTTAAGTATTTTAGTAATTGAAATAAGGGAAATAATGAGGTCTTGTAGTGATAGATTTTTGGGAGTAGGTCATAGTTGTTATACCTGTATTTCATTCACTATTTTTTTGACAATTATTATGGGGTTTTTTCAGCTCTAAGAACTCTGTGCTACTTTTTCTTCTACTCCCAAGATCCATTGTTTTGCACAGGGATATGTGCATGTGTTTTGTATGTGCGATGCTTGTGCCATTTTTCAGGAAGTTTTAAAATAGTTGATCTAAATTGTCACCAAAAATTCATTCTATGCTTTTTCTCATTACACAAAAATACTGGTACAATTTAAGTGACAATTTAGCAAAAAAAGTGTTCTCAATGTGTTGTAGGTGTTTTCAAGTTCTAGAAGAAAAGGTATTTACTTATTTTAACACATTTTCAGTTATTGCAAAGAACTTAGTCATTAGTCTACTTATAATCAAGTTTAAGTCTTATGCACAATCATGGGAAATACGGAGAAGTAGTGAGAATTGCTGACTCCAGTGAAGCCATCCGACAGGAACCTTGCTGGGCACAGTAGAGTGTTAACTAAAGATTCCGGGGTAAAATGTCACATGTAACTAAGAGCCATGTCCAGGGAAAAATGTCAGTGCCTGTTAGATTTACACATTTCAGGTACCTGCATCTAAAATCATATTCAAAAAACTGTGTACCTTATTATTGTATGCCCAGAAAATCCCCTTATGTCTTTTGAGAAACTAATGTTAAAAGTCTGAGCACTTGGAAGTGCTTTGCTTTTGAGCATGTGTGTCTTTATCACACCGAAGCCCCAACAGGATTCACAGATCAGATTCCTCAGACTATCTTGCTTTATGGGACTCCTCTGTTGTATGAGACTTAGCTCAAGCCTTTCACCTTTTTAGAGCATGGATAAAGGACACATGGTCTACTTTATTGTCACTTTACTATTCCAGAGTATTTTCTTAGAAATTTTCAAGCCTAACTTCTCGCCCTGAAAACGTCTGAATTTATATTTCAAAGTGTTATTAAAATGCCTTCTAAAATACATTAGTATATATTAGTAAAATACGTATATATAGTATATATTAGTAAAATAAGTATATTAGTAAAATACATGGTAAAAATGTGGCTAGTTTTTAGTGAAAACTGTTCAATTGTCCTAATCTGTTAATTGTTTCTATTACTTATTATATTATTCCTTTTTCTGCAAGGCTTCAGCAAGACTGGGAGACCTAATTAAAGCACTGGATAGATTAGAGCCACGTAATTCTGAGCTATTCTGCAAAATGGCTTTAGCTTTCAGTAGAACAGTGAGTATGCTTTTCTTTTTTCTTAAGCAGCATACAGCTGTGTATATATCATGGGTTTGTTCTGTTTTTCGGTAGGCAAATGTTCAGTGTTTACTAAAAAGTAGAAAATTGTGGACAATTGAAATAAATTAACTCTTGTAGCCTTGGTAACCACGTTTTTCAAGCCTTATATTCAGTATGAATTACAATGCTTAAACCATCTCATTCCAAGAATGGTTTTACTGCTTGCTTTTAAGTGAGAAGCAGTGAAAATACACTCAAGTCTTCACCAATCATATTCTTACTGTAGGAAACTGACAAGGTTAATCACATAACCTTGAAAGTGAAGGTTTCTTTAGTCTCTGTATTTATCGAAAATTGCTGTAAGGAAGCATTCAAAGCAACTATTCCTTATTGTATGGTATTGTATATTTATGTTTGAATCCATCCCACTTTATTGTCACAGTTTTTATAGAATTAGTACAGACTAATTTATTCTTACATGAGATGTTGTTGTCTCAACTGATCTGGCTACATTCAGTGTGATTGTCTAATTGAATCTGAAAACTAAGAAAAACTTAAGGCTTAAAGATTGTTCTTTACCGTTAGTGTGGCCGGAACCAGCTCATCCTTCAACATACACAGACATTAGTTGAAAAAGCATTCGATTTGGCATCTGACAATGCAGAATTTGCTACTGAACTTGGCTACCAAATGATTTTACAAGGGAAAGTGAAAGAAGCTCTAAAATGGTACAAAACTGCTATGACACTTGATGAAACAAGTGTTTTTGCACTAACTGGTAAGGTCTGACACTTCCTTTTGATTTTTTGATCAAATTTTCCTATTACTGGTACTAGGAAAACCTAGAACTATTAGAACAGGAGCATTAAGTTGTATTTTCAGATTCGTGGTGTGCTTTCTTCCATGTAGCCAGTATATCCTTACTGGATATGTCTTTTGGTCTTCCTTTTTGAAAAATGAATCTTGTCTCTTCTAAATTAGAGCTCTCAAAGTAATAGTAGGAACAGACATTTTGCTGTATTTTACTTATTTTTTTATTTTATTTCTGTAGTGCCTGAGAACTAGAGAACTCTTAGGCACTACAAAAATAAGAAAACAAAGGGCAGTGTATAGAACAAGCTGTCCATGTCCTCATTTGTGTCCAAATTAGATTGAAAACCATAATCAAGTCAAAATATCATACTTTGGATGTATGTGTCACATCCAAAAAAACCCCATTTTATATTAAGTCCCATTTGTGTCAAGAAAATGCAGAGTAAATATGTCATATTTGCTTGACAGATTTCTCCCTGTATTTTTTTTCTTCTTGACTATGCCATGGCCTTAAACAATATTAAAACTTTAGATGGCAGGAGTGGTTTGTGTGTGTGCTTGAGGTTGTTTTCCTTCTTGGTACTTTTTCTGAATTTAGAAGCCAGACTTTATGGTGCTTCTGCTTAGTCTAGAACCAGTTGAAGATTTACTATTTCAAACTGCTTTATAGTGTATTAATGTATCAATCATGTATTATCTACCCATGGTTTTTCTGAGTATGTAAAATTTGCATTACCATAAGTCTTGATCCATTCTTTCTTTTCATGTCGCTGCTTTGTGAAAAGGTTGAGGAGAGAAAAAGATAATTCTGGAAAAGAAAGCATGTGCTTGTCTAGGAAGATGAATTGGCAATAAAATCTTCCCATGTGTTACAGGAATTATCCGTTGTCAGCTAATACAAGGTCAATTAGAAGATGCGGAGCAGCAGTTGGAGTTTCTTAATGAAATTCAACAGTCCATTGGGAAATCTGGGGTAGGAGACATCTTTCTTCATTGAGATACTTTGATTACAATCTGAACAGTGGCCTTCTAACTACTACACATTCTGTATTTCAGTCACTTGAGTAGAGCATTCTTAATGGACTACTGTTAAGTCTAAGTTTCTGTTTTTCTACCTATTTAAGTTAATGTGTTGCTTAACTTTGCAACACAAGGCTGTTTGCTTGCAGAGCAAAAACAACATCACTTTCTAGCTGTGTTTATTCTCTGAAGATAAGTTTGAAATGTAAAGGAGGGACAAATGTTAATTATTTTCAGGATTTCGTGATCAGACAAATGTAAAGGTCCTTGCACAAATTAAAGGAATGAATTGGCAGAATCATCATCAAGTGTCCTTTACAACATACTAAATGCCTTACAGTATCCCTAAATACAAAGAAGAAATGGCTAACATTAAAAATGATGTAGTATTATATGAGTAACAGATAAATGTGTCTGGAATATGCAGAATGTTTGGGGTTTTGTGTTTTTGTTTTTTTCCTGTAGGAATTATCTTTCTTGCGTGCAGTCCTAGCTATGAAAAAACATAAGAGACAAGAAGAAGTTATTGCTTTATTGAATGATGTTCTGGATACTCACTTTTCATCTTTGCATGGATTTCCTCTTGGTGTGGAATATTTTGAAAAACTAAACCCTGATTTCTTGCTAGAAATTATTAGAGAATATCTTAATTTTTGCCCAGCACAGGTAAGCAGCTGTAGATCACATCTGTTTGAGAATGGGAATTACTTCATTTTGAGAACAGTTAATCATGAAGCAAAGGACTAGAAAATTTTCCCTCTTAAAATGTGAATTTATTTGAAGTAAGAGTACGTTTTAGGATATTACACCACTGTTTAGTCAAAGTAACGATAAAAATACATCTTTTGTGATGTGAGCAAGTGGCAGTAATGATATCTGAGGAAACTTACTGTCTTAGTAACTCTTAGGAAACTGTAATGATACAGTGAACAGAGCTATCTCATTATGAAACTAGGATGTTCATATTGACCACCCTACTCATGATATTCTGGTTGGCTTAGGATATCTTTTCAATGTACATAAGTTCTTTCTTTTGTGTGTTGGTAAAAATCAGTGGAATACTGCCATTTTATATTATTGTTAATAATTATTATTATTGTTGAAAAATCTCACTTGCTTAGGTGGCTTAATTTTCTGTGGCTGAATTTGTGTGCTCTAGTTTTGGCAATGAAGGCATGTAGAACTTAATAAATTGAATGGGGAACTGACATCTTTAAAGCAGAAGAAGCGCATTTAAGGTTTCTTTAAATAGTGTCTTCCTTAAATAGATTATTCTTCTGAAATAGCTGGGAGCTGACTTCTGTTATCCTGTCATTATTTCTAGCCTAATTATAGAACCTTTCCATAAATATGTTTATGTAGAGTTTTAAAATCTTAACAGGAAAACAAGTAGCTTTCTGTTGTTATGAACTGCCTCACTGTCTATAAGAAAATAATAATGTCTGAAAGTCTGAAACATCAGTAGCAGTGACATTTTCATGTCACATATGGAGATGATAAGAAGTGTCATTCTATGAGGGAGTGTCTCATCTGAAGACTTCCCTTGGATACGTTCCAGAAGTACTGAATGGCAGTGATGGTTTTTAATTTGGAATTAAAACTGCTTTTCTGAATTGTTGTCCATAGCAAGATTTTTAGAAGAAAAGACAGGCTTTTGCTGAAGTTTCTTTTATCTCTTTATTGCAAAACGGACTGTCTGGTGTTTGAAAGTGAGGAGTTAGCTAGGTGGTGGAGGCTTCCATTTTGGTATTGGAGATCACTGCTTCTCCAGGACACCCATCCTGTGGAAATACTGTTTGTGGACAGAATGATGTTTAGGTTGCCTTTTCCTCTTTTAATGTATAAACCAGTTAGCAACTAGCTAAAGTAATAGAAAGAAATTAATAATGTTTATAATAAAGAGCAACTAAAACGTATTGTATTGTACTAGCAGTTTGCATGAAAGTAGCTATTTTTCAGCTGCTATTTTCAGTTCGTTGCTAGCAGTATGGATATGTTCTATGGTGTGGGATGAGGGTAGGCATGATGGGACCAGAACCTTTTCTTCCCAATCTTCTCATCGTTCATTTCAGCTTCAGCTTTCTTGAAGTTGAATTCATGGTACTGCTGCGTTGGATGAGTTGGCCTGGTAATTCAGAATGTGTCACCAAATGTTTATGGCCTGACTCTTCTGCTTATGTCAGGTCTGAAGTGTTTTATGATCCTTAAAGTCTCTGAGACTGTCTTGTGTTCCTGCTGATATCAAGAAGTTGCCCCCTTAAATTTCAAACTTTTTTTTTTTCCTATTTCTTCACAACGACAGTTCCTTGGACTGAATGAAATAACAAGGCTTTCCTAATGCTCATTTGAGTTTAAAGTGAAGCTCAGACTTAAAATGAAATCTAAATCTATAACCTGTTGACTCAAATGCTGGGTTTTGTTGCTTTGTTGGGGTTCTTTTTGTATTGCTTACTTGTTTTTTTGCTCCTAGCCTACAAGTCCTGGGCACTCTCCTTCACCGCTTCTCAAGCACTGTGCTTCAGTTCTTGAAACTGTTGTAAAAACTGTGCCCGGTCTTCAACAAGCTGTCTTTTTAGTTGCAAAAGTGAAGTACTTGTCAGGTAATAGTTATATGAATGGTTAGTTAACTGCCTCTTTAGTTTATCTAATATAAAAAATTAATTTCACACTTGTAAATCATAATGAATGTTTTTCTTTCACTGCAGAACACTATGTTACAGCTAAGTGAAGAACCTTTGCACTTCCCTTTTTTGTCATTTACATAAGAGTATCTTAATGGTGCAGACATATAAATATAGTATTTTTTAATCTATTTTTTCCCAAAAGGTTAATTTATTGAATGATTTACTGATGGAACAATGGGAAAATATCATACCTTTGACCTGCTTTTGATTTCATGTCATAACCTTACGCTACTTTGTATACGAGTTTATTCACTAGATGCTGACATTATTTTTAAAAAAATTGGTGAATAAAAACGCTATGTATATAACCTCTGTATTTCATATCAACTGCTTTTTCACTTTCCCTTCCTTTCCGCACTTCTAGGGGATATTGAAGCAGCTCAGAATAATCTACATTACTGTCTGGAAAGGAACCCTTCTTATGCAGATGCACACTTACTGATGGCCCAGGTGTATTTGGCTCAAAACAATACCAAACTATGTTCTCAGTCCTTGGAGCTTTGTCTAAGCTATAATTTTGAGGTGAGTTGAACAAAAGAATGAAGTAATTTTATTCACTTAGTCATCTGAAGTTGTATGGTTTTGTATGTAATAATTTTCAACTCAACTTTGTATAACTCTTCCACTACAAATTTGATACCTAAATGTTTATATGAATGTAGTATCTGAATATTTATCAAAGAAATGACCATGAGGACAAAACTAACACCTCACAAGTTTTACTTCATGTGTCTTATACGTGGCAGTATGGGATTTTTGATTTGTTGACATCAGTGGAACTTTATGTAGGATTAATAAAGAGTTGGGAACACTGTACACACACCACAAATTAGGTCTGAGTTGTGCCCAAGTGTCTTGAGACCACTTACCTGAAAACTACCATTTCTTTGCAAGCATGTCCCATCTTGCTTTCTTCCTCCAGGTGGTACAAGAATGCTGAAGATTAATTAGGTACCTAATTGAGGTCCTTGCTATTGCACAGAGCTGTATTTCCCTTACTGACTTCTATTTTTGTGTGAAGTATGTTTTATGAAGGTGAAGAATGGCATGCAGGACTTGTGCCAAATAATGATTGTATACTTCTTTCAATCAATAGCCTGGTGAAGTGTGCACACAGCAGCGTGGGAGACACTCAGAATACCTTAAAATTCCGTCTAGTCTAAAATAAAGCAGCAATGAATGGTTTTCTATCCCAAAGTCTTGTCCCATGTAATAGTTTTTCTTTGTAATTAAAAACTTACTGAATTACTAGTTTGCATACTCTGAAAATTATTATATTTTCATCATTAAATTTCTGAAATTGAATTTGTGTATATTTGGAGGAAAAAAGAAACCAAAGTCAATATTAAATCTTGCAAGGGGTTTGAATACTTTACATCAAGTAAAATTTGGAAACTCTTTATCTTATATTTTTTTTGAGGTAAGAGAACATCCTGTGTATCACTTAATTAAGGCTCAAACCCAAAAGAAGGTGGGAGAAATATCAGAAGCTATTAAAACCTTACAGATGGCAAGGAATTTGCCTGGAATGAGAAAACCTACAGCTTCCTCAAAAACAAAAGGAAAAAGTATTGAAATTGATGCAAGTGATCGTGTGTCTGTGTTCCTAGAGTTGGTAGAAGCTCATCGTTTGAATGGAGAACCGGTAAGATGGCAAACCTGTTAAAATACAAAACACACCTGAAAACAATTCCTTCTTCCCATTCCCATTTCTATTAGTTCAGAATAGAAAACCATCACTTCTTTTACCAAGAGGATTTACTTAGTGAAATTTCCAGCATGTGAATATCTGATTTGAGAACTTAAGTACCTTAAATTGTACAGAGGGAAAAAAAAATCTGCTTGCAGGTGCTCAATTTTGAGACTACATAAACCGTTTCCTACCGTTGATGTTCATTTGCTGGGGTGTAGATCCCTGTTTTGTTGTCAAAATGCTATTAGCAATAGTTTGGATCATGTCCTTATCTTTGTGTAGCAGCATTCACTATCAGCTATGTCTGGATAAGCAGTAGGACACTATGAATGTATAAGAATATAAGAGAAGCCATACAGTCCTGTGGTTTGGAGGCCAGCTTGCTCAAAGCAGGACCTGTTAGAGCAAAGTGCTGAAGACGTTTTCTAGCTGAAGTTGTATATATGCAACACAAATGTAATTTTCTCTACTAAAACTTTCTGTAGTAGTCTGTATCACAGGAGTTTAATTTAAAAAATCAAAAACATTATAGCAAAACAAGTGGATACTATGGTGTGGGTTTTTTGTGATTATTTTGGTTGGTTTGTATAATGCCAATGTCTTTGTGAGATCTTTACTTTTGGCAGTTCAACAACAGGAACTAAGTTAATTCTGTTTTTATCATTTGCAGCATGAAGCTGCTATAGTCATCCAAGATGCCATTAATGAATTTTCTGGAACTCCTGAGGAACTAAGAGTTGTGATTGCAAACGCAGATCTGGCAATTGCTCAAGGAGATGTGGAACATGCCTTGACTATGCTCCGAAATATTACACCTGAACAGCCTTATTTTGTACAAGCTAAAGAAAAAATGGCAGATATTTATCTCCAGTATAGAAAAGATAAGAAGTTATATGCTGCCTGCTATAGGTAAAAGTTTGTGGTATGCATAAATAGTTGCCTAGATGTTTACTGATAGCATGGTGAACTAATTTTTTCTTTCTACTGCAATAAATGAGAAATATTTATTAATATGAATTCATTTGAGTAAATGTGCTAACTCTTAAAACGATAATTGGAAGTCTTATTTTAAAAAGATATTTCAGATTTTTTTTTTTGTTTAGTTTCAGAAATAAAAACCAAAATCTGCAGAGGATAAAATTGTTGTGCCCTTCTCTTGTTTAGATACCAGTATTAACATGTTAAATACTGAGCAAGGTTTTTCTTCTGTTTCCAGTGACCTAGTAGAAAAACTGCCAAGTGCTCATACTTTTCTTCTTCTTGGTGATGCATACATGAATATTCAAGAGGTAAGTGCTTGCTAGAGGTGAATGGAATATTTGAGTCATTTGTTGACTTTGTCTGGTTGAAACATTGTGGCATGCTGACTCTTACTGATTGGTGTTTGTCAAACAGAAACTGCTTTAAGATGTAAAACAATAAAAAATATTGACTATAATGTAACTATTTAAATTAAAAGAAAAACTGTTGAAAATATATTCCTTCTATAAGCTTACTTGGTGAAAGTCAAGGAAGGGAATATTTTCTAGAAAAACACTGCCTCATAAGACTAGCAGATAGAGTGAGAGCTAAATTAAAATCACAAAGAAGCTAGAGATGTTTAGAAGTGTTCCAAAACTTAGAATAATTCTAGGTAACTTAGTTCTCATGCTGATGGCTTTACTTAAATTTTTAAGTTATATAGTTCCTATACATTTTTTGCATCCTTCACTATCTTGATGAACTGGAAATGCTATTTAGTATTGGGAGAAGACAGTGTAGTCAAGTGGACATAGGAATTTGAAGGCTACACATTTAAATTCATATGTTGAATAAATAGATTGAATTAGGACATGCAACTGATAGTTTAGATTACTAGTTTGGAGATCTGTAGATGATTAATGGTTGTTTTTATTTTAATGTTTGCGTGTAGTTTTCTCCTTAATGAAGAATTATCACACAAAGTAGAATTTGTTTGATCTGCTGTAACATGGCTAGAGGAGAAAAACAGATGGTGATCCAACAGTAGTACATTTGCCTCTTTGTTAACTAATGAAGATAGTAGAGAAATTGCAGTGAAAAAAGAATGAGATTTATTCAAACTCATTTGTTTGCCAAGTTCTCTCCATATTTTGTTTTAGTGTGAAAATGTTAATTTACACGGGCTTTAGACTTCCTGCAGTTTTATAGTCACCATTCTTCTCTCAGAAGTACTGTAACTTATGAATCAGTAGTGCTTGGCAGTCATTCCTGGAGTTGTTACCAGATTTTGTTTTCTTCATACAGTTTTTATCTTAATCCTTGACTTAACATGTGTTTATATTTTACTGTTGAAGCCTGATGAAGCCATAGAAGTCTACGAACAGGCCTTGAAGAAAAATCCAAAAGATCCATCTTTAGCAAGTAAAATTGGAAAAGCCCTAATCAAAACACATAACTACTCAAAGGTATTCTATAAGTACTGTATTGGGTTATTGGCTACTGTGTTAACATGCAGGCTTTGCTTGACAGGTTGGGTAAAATATTATACTTCAGAGTGCTAAAACAGACGTTTTATCCTGAAAGTAAGTTTGTAGATTCCCTTCAGATCATCTGGCCAAAGGCACAGTTGGTGAATCCACGCACTGGTGGATTCAAATCTGTTGAATTGTGTATCTGGTGACTTGCAGTGGGTTTGGGCCTGCGCTCAAAACCATGTTTTATTACTTCTCCATTGGAAAAAAAGTAAAGAAAATTCTAAACAACATGTCATTAAATACCTAAGTAACAAGGTTGTTGTCTCTAAGATTTGTCTTCAAATTATAGACAAATTCTTGTTTCTTCCTTCAAGGCAATCGGTTACTATGAGGCTGCAGTGAGAAATGGTCAACAAAACTTCCTTTGCTATGATTTGGCTGAGCTTTTAATGAAACTGAAGCAGTACGAACAGGCAGAAAAAGTACTTCAGCAAGCTTTAGATCATGAGCCTGGTAGGACTGTTTTTAATTCACAGGAAAACATACAATTTCTATTTTCTTTATGTTATTTCTGCATGATTCTAAGATGTAACCGAGTTCATGTGCACTTTTTTTGCAGTGGTTTAATTACATTTATTAGCCTTTGTGGCTATCTGAATAGAGAAACAGTATTGTTAGTAGTCCATTCTGTAAGTTTTTCTTATGTCACTGTATCACTTTCATGCTTTGCAAGGGCATGTTGCTTTTCCATCTTTTTTACTTCTTACTGAAAAAAAATCCTCTAACTTAACATTGTGTTCCTGTCTTAGTTAAGTCTTTGAGGATCTGGCTAATTTAATAGTCATGCTCAAGACAGCTTGATTTTTCTAGTGTGGAAAAATAATTAGCAGTAAATACAGTTTGCGCCATGTACTTTAAAATCTTTTCGTCTGTCTTGAAACAAAGTCTTTTTTTAATGGGTTTTTTTTAATGTCTTTTGACACACATACATTCTCTACATGAAAAATATTTATTTTGGCTGATTGGGAAAATGATTGAACAATTTAATTTTTTAGGGCAATGCTAAAATATTGTTTGTGGAAAAAAAATGAATTAGAGGAAATGTACTGGAGGGAATGATCATACATGGTTAGCTACAGGGTCTAATCTCTGATTTAGAAGAACATGTCACAATTACAGCACCTTGAATACCAGTTTGCTGATAGAATGTAGCTCTAGATACTTAACTCCTTAATTTTAATAAAGATAAACCATAATTTTTTTTTGGCTTCTGTATTTAAATGTGGAACTGTGCCCAAGATACCTCTTTGTCAGTATATTAAAATAAATTTAAGCCGGGTAAGACTTATGTTCTTCAAATACTAATTTATGTGTATTTATTTTAACCATTATTCAAAAGCAGCCTGCTGCTTTTTAAGTAGGTACTGAAATATTTAATTAAAATAACTTTGTATTCATGTCTGTTCCAGACTCTGGCAAAAGAAATGTAGTTCAAGGTCTGGCTAGAAATTTTGTCAAACAGTCTCATGGTTTTTGCATGTAGAGTAGCACATTATATCAATTTGGACATTTTTCATTGGCTTTGAGGAGAATTTAGACAAGAAATGTCAGGAATGGCTGTATTTGCTGTCCACTTACATCAAAATATTTTCTCTCATGTTTCTGAAAATGCAAATACACCAGACAGTCAAATTTTTTTATTCCATTTGCATCTTTCAATGTCTTTGGCCTTAAATCTCACTTTGTTTGTAGTCTGTAATATTTACTCGCCTCACTACCCACATACTCTGCCCACCAGCAACACAGCAAGTCAGATCACAATTCTAAATAAGTAAGATGGAGCTGTGAATTTTTCATGTAAGCTCTTGCCTGGAGTATGTGATGAGCTTCATCTTTCTTTGACTTCACTGGTATCAGTTCCTTCAAGAATGATGTTTGTTTAATGTCATTCTTACAGTTAATGAATTGTCTTCCCTGATGGAAGATGTACGTTACCAGGTACTTCTGGCAAAAATTTACAGCAAAATGGAGAAGACTGACAGAGCTATCGTTTCATTGCAACAGGTAAAGAGGAAAACCAGAAATACCTGCGAAAACTTGCAGTGTCCTCATGTTTACCCTAGTTTCACTTTCATCCCATATTGTAATCATAATATTCATGTGAATGTGGAAAATGAGTTTATGTTGGGGATAAAGCACCAGTAACTTCTGCAAAACGTGAAGTAGATAAGGTGTTACAAAGTCTGAGCTTTTTGCAAGCAGTGTTATCTGAATTTTAGATCAGAATGCAGGCTTTTACTGCAAGCCTGGAGTCTTACTGTGCCTTCATTTGTGTGCGGAGCATAGTTTTAGCATATCAGGTGAAAATGAAATTGGCCATGAGGGCAGCTAGATTACATATCTTTAACTCAGCATTGAAAACCATTCACAGAGCAAAATGGAACAGCTTTCAATGGCTACCTGTCATTTTGTTGTATTGCTAAACAGCAGTATTAGTATTAAATAGCAATAATAAGATCTGTTCATTCTGCAGTTCAGTATTATCCCCTCAGACTGAGACTTGAAAGAACAAAGTTGGAAGCTAGAGGTTTAATCCCTTAGAAAATGCTTTCCCAACAAAAAGGTTTAGCAAGAGGGTCAGTACATTCTGTTCCATTATACCTGCACTCTGTGAAAGTGAAGGTAACAGAAATGGTAAGCCTTGGTAGCACCTTCTGACCAGCAAGAAAAGTCTGCAGATTGGTTAGAAACATAATTGTATGTAAGGGTTTAAATACCAATATCAGTATGATTTATCTTTGTTAAATTCTTACTTATTTTTTCCTTATAATGTACTCTTTTCTTTCTCAAAGTTGGCTTTTTCCCCCCAGTTCTCCTTTAGTAGAATTCCCCCTAAGCAGTCTCCTTCTCATACTCTTTTCTTTACTTCTTTAGTTCTTCCAGGTTTCTCACTATGTCACATTTCAAAAAACTTTCTGTCCTTTTGGGTTATTTTGTTGTTTTTACTACTGCCCTCGAAAACGTCCTTCCTTGTACCCATTCTCTTTGAAATACTTTCCTGTTCCTTTTCATGCCACATTCATTTACACAAAAACACCTCCATTTTGATTTCAGCAGGACTAACTGCTTGATCATGTTACTGCATCTTAAACAGTCTTCTTCCCTTGGTTTTCAGAGAGGTGTTAGACGTTCTCCTCAGATGTTTTGTGTTTTAGTTCTAATTCCCTGCTAGGCAAAATAGTGGGGGTGTAAGAAGCACAATAGTATTAGTGCTTCCTTCTCTTAAAAAATTTAAGTATGCTGTTTTATAGTAGATGATAGAAAATTAATTCCTTTGACAATTTTTGACTGCTCGCTGCTTTCCCCACACCAGGCTCGGGAGTTACAAGGCAGAGTGCTTAAACGGGCTCAAGTAGAACAGCTGGATGCAGTTCCTGCACAGAAACAGTTAGCAGCTGAGATTTGTGCTGAGATTGCAAAACATTCGACAGCCCAGCGAAACTATGAAAAAGCAATTAAATTTTACAAAGAAGCCCTTGTTCACTGTGAAACCAATAACAAGGTCAGTTCTCCCTCCGACTATTTTGCATTGTTTTTCCATTCAGTTTTTAGATCTAGCAAAACATTTTTCCAGTTATCCACAGAATAGAATAATCTGCAATTATTTCTGCTTCATGATATACATAGAACCTTGGAAGTTTCTCCCCTTCTTTGCTTATCATGATAGAATAGTTGCATGTACTGCTAACTTCTGTCTCTTACACAAACTCCTGACTCAAGGGCTGTCTGCATGCACTCACAGTGAGCCTGTCTTCAGGTACCAGTAGTGATGGAGATTGAAACAATCTTGCTTGGTGCCTGTCCTCTGAAATGAACTCCCAGTGATTTTGGTCAGTACAGACAATTTCTGTCTTTTCTGTATCTGCTTTATCAGTTTTAGACTTTTATCTGGACTTGGTAGGATTCTGATTTTAGTCACAAAATATTGCTGTTCTTGAGCAGGATTGCTTTACTGTTTCTCTCTTCTCTGCACAGTCTCTTTCCCAGGGGTTGATAAATACAGATAAATTTGGATTTATTTTTATCCTCCTCTTCCTTCTTATCATTTCACAACCCTGGGCTTTGGAGATAAGAGAGGGAGAAGCAAAAGTCTAAGAAATTTGTAATTATAATGAGCACGAAAATTAAGTGTCAACTTTAGTGAGGTTATTTTTTTAGATTAAATATAAATAAATACAGTTTTTGTTCATTTGCCATGATTTTGTATCGTAATTATAGTATATACTTAGGTGTATGTGAAGATTTCTTATTTTGATGCTTGTTATTGAACAGTTGTCACATGCACCAGCTGCTAAATTATCAAATTGTCAGCATATCACCTAGTTTTAATATTTGAACTTGTGTGTTATGGTTCCAAGAATCTAGGTCAGCGTATTTGAGACAGGCTTTTCTCAAGGCATCTTTTAAGAATGATATGGACAAGAAAAATACATTGTAAAAGGCATAAAAACATCCTTAAAATGGTGACTTCTCTATTCCACCTTTAAGAGCAAGGAGACTGCCTGTCATGGTGCAGGTGCAGCTGTAGCTTTTGTATCAGTATCAAAGCCTTACTTTGTCTTTCATACCAGCACTGAGATGCCAGCATGGCATTTCCCTTCAGTTCTTGCTAAAATCATACTTTTGAGAGATTTCCATTGTTACAAGATGTAGACATTTGTACTGAATATCTGTTAGTTATTACTGAAGATTTTTGCTTTAATCCTGCTTTGCTAGCAACACAGAATACAGTGACATCTTAGAATTGGGGTCTGAATTTCTGATGAATAACTTGTTGCCTACTTGTTGAGTAATGAAAGCAAAATATTTATTACCCACAACAAGTATAAAGGAGTTATCTCTATTTTTATAGTTTCAGTAGATTTGAACTTGTTTTCTTCTCTTCATTTTTAAAAACATCTCTAGTACAAGATTAGAATAGAATTCTTCTAGATTACAAAATAAAATTTTGAGCTGTTAAAACCCACCTGTTTCTTGGTGCCTTCAGAGTTTACTTTCCTTAAAATTATATATAGAAATAACATAAATTTCTTTGAAGCTGCCTGTACCTTATTTCATCAGAACTAAATCTTCTGTATTTTAGCCAAAGTAACCCAAAATGGATTGAAATACTACATTAAACTATTTATTCACATAACTGTGAACAGGTTGCATTCCATGTCATAGTGGGGTTGTGTTGTTGTGTTTTACAGGGGTAAATCTGGTAGGTAGTACCCTCCCTTTGTGTACCCGATCAGGTAAGAGGCAATGCAGTTTCCAGATAGAAGTGGGTCACGGATTGCATCGTGCACATAATTGCATAGTATTGTTGTTTGTGTGGGAGTTGAAAATTTACTTCCACTCCCTAGAAATCTAGTGTAGAACTCCAGTTTAGCTGGCTTTTTTCTCTTCCTGAAGGAAGTACTCAGTGACTCCAAGACTGCTTTTTGGTATTCCACTGAGTTGTGCACATAAGAACAGCAGCTTAAAGAATGCTTTCATAGTTAAAGTTCTTACATGCATATATTCTCTGTATCATGTCAGTGCTTACCCACCTGCCTTTCTGTTTCAGAATTACATGGTATATGTTTGAGTATGAACAGAACAGGAAGTAGGAAGAAAACAGTTGTTAAAAACTGTTCAAGTAGCCTGCATATCCTGAACAGGATGTTCAAAACACTGTTCGGATTCAGAAATGCCTTTCACAAGTGTAACTAGCAAGAGAATTATGATGCAGTTATAAATGCTTCCCTTTTGGAAACAAAATCAAACCACTATTTAAAATTAAGTAGGAGTGACATTGCTTACTGTTTATCTACTGCTAATTGTGCTTTGTGATCAGTTTACCTTCTGTTTGCTTCAGAAGAAACTTGATTAAATTTGTGGTAACTCATGTTTATAAACTTTTCTGTGGCACTTTATTCAGAATAGTCTATGCTGGGACTTCAGCTTTAAGAATGTATGCTGGTGTACATTTCAGCTTGTCAATATTTACTCTGTGGTGGCTTCTCAGAAATGGATTCACACAGAGTCTTAATGTGGTAGGTTGGAAATGCAAATAAGAAAATAGTTTCTTCTGAAACTTACTTGTACTTCAGAATTAACTGGTGAATGTTTATGAGGTTTTTTTTTTCAATACATTTAAAACTACTTTCACTTACATTTTTCCAAAAACATTATTCATACCAAAATACTGGTGTCTTCAGAGCAATACTATCTGAGCAGCCCTGTTTTCAAGGTACCTTCAGAATATCCCTCAGAAGAAGAAAGGTTTTATGTGTTTTAAAAGGTGAGGGAATGAAAATGGATTGCATTAATTGACCAAGAGCCCACAGGAAACAACAGAGAAGGCTCTCTCTTCAGTAGAGATACAATTTTTCCCTGAAGCCCTATAATACCAGGTTAATACTCAGAACTGAACCAACTTTCTTCAAGTTACATACAGTTAAATATTTTAATATACAGGCAATGTTGGAACTTGCGCGTTTATATCTTGCACAAGACGATACTGATGCCTGTCAACATCAGTGTTCCTTACTGCTGAAGAACGACCAAGATAATGAAGCAGCAACAGTGGTACGTGCTATTATACTAATCCTGCATCAATTTTTTTTTTAAGTTTGCATGCCTGCAATATGATATATTCATAAAGCACTACTTTCAAGAAAGCCTACAGCTTGTGATTTCAAAATAATGTGAAAAATCTATGGCAACAAAATGTTTTTCTGTTTATGCCAAGTGATGTTTCAATATGAAGTTTTTACAGTCATAGCCATCGTTCTATCTCAATATAAAATGTGTCTTTAGAAGTAGAGGAAAAAGTAGTAGTAGTAAGATTGGCTAAAGTGTGGCTCAATGCATGTGCTGTTGGTAATAGACTAATGCTCAAGGAAGAAGCTATTTTTCCAGCAGAGTAATATTAACCAAAATATTTTTTAAAAGTTGTAGAAGAAAAAAACTATGTACTTAAGGTAATTTTACAGCCTTATTCAACCTTAGTTAATCATATTCCTACTTAACAAGACTTTATCACAACTGCAGGTTCCCTGTCCAGGACTTGTATACTTCTTGGCCTAAAAGACATCTCAATAGACTGAGCAACTTCTGATGTAATACACTAGGAGCAAAATTATTTTAAGATGGGAGTAATTTATTTTCTCATAGCAGTCTAACATCTGAAATTTATTCTAGTACGGTGCATGAACAAAAGTAATAGCACTCTTGAAATATGTGATTAAATCTACCCTACAGTAGCTACCTATCAATAAACTGAAATGAAGTAACTCGTTTTACCTTCCCTGCTGTAGTGAGTTGTCATCTTTCTTTTTCCCTAACTTTAAACTAACTTTGCTTTTCCATGTGCTTAATCTGCAACTATGTGAAATAAAATTAGAAGTAAAACTATGCAATGGTAAAAAAAACATTTTTGAAAGATGTGGCACACTGCTTAATTACCTTTTAATTTTCACCTTATGTGCAAAGGTGTTCCTGTAACTGTTTGTTATTACCCTGTGTGTGTTGTATATAGTGTTTGTTTCCCAGAGAGTAATAAAAAGTCCAACTAATTTTACTTCTTGTGCAACTCTTGCAGCATTTTAAACCTACAGTTTCAGCTCTGCACATCACATAACCAGAGTTCATTATTCATAATTTTTATTTTATATTTTCACAATTTATAATATCTTGTTTTGTTTTCTCTAAATTGTTCGATACTGTAGATGATGGCTGATCTCATGTTCAGGAAGCAAGATTACGAACAAGCTGTTTTTCATTTCCAGCAACTCCTAGAACGCAAGCCAGGTGAATATTTAGCAGTGATAATTTTAATTTGTTCTGATACATAGTTCTAACAAGACAGAGGAATAAATAGCTCAAAGAGTCTTTGCCTCATTAAAAAGAAATGTGTTATTTATAATATAAGGGATACTAAATCCAAAGACCATTACTGTATATAAAACATAAAGATATTGTAGGGGAATATGAGAAAATTAGTTCTCTTCGATACAGTAATTTACTTTGCTGCAATGTCATTTGCATGGTTTACCGTAAGCCAAATACAAATAGGGTGTTATTGTTCACTGTAAAGCACTTTCTTTTTTGTTAAAAATATCAAGTGCATGAACACAAAGGTAATATTTTATTTGAAGGCTAATAAAGGAAACTTGTGTGGACAGCAGTAAGTTTTTTTTAGCAATTTTCAAGTTGTGACCAGAGAGAAAGCTACTAAAAATCTATTAAAATTGTACTATAATGAATGTAGAGCTTTCTAATGGGCTTTTAAAGAAGTCAGGAGAGCGCAACAAATGGTTTTGAGTGCATTTGAAAGTGAAATGCAATTATACTTCTATAAAAACCCCGTATAAAGATATTGCAAGTATCACTTGACATCTTCATTCTTGTATTTGAGTTTATGTAATGTGTCTTATTTATTAAATCATACCTCATTTTTATATGTGAAAAAATTAAGGCAGATTCTCTATTTCTTAAGTTATTCATATAGTAAATACATAGAATTACAGTGTCCTAAATATTTGTGTATTTAGATAACTATGCAACCCTGTCTCGATTAATTGATCTGTTAAGAAGAGCTGGGAAATTAGAAGAAGTCCCAAGATTTCTTTTAATGGCTGAAAAACATTCTTCCCGAACAAAGCTTGAAGCAGGATTTCACTACTGCAAAGGACTGTATCTTTGGTACTTGCAATTATAATTAAGATGAGGTTTATTTGACTATGTAGTATGTATTTCAATTCATTTTTTTTTCATCCATTTTCATGTAAAGGTGCTGTGTTGATTTAATTAAGGTGTCAGGATTTAAGGAAGGGTCTCAGTTTCTCTGAATCTCTCAGGATGTTCTTCCGGGTTCAGTAAAGTAATACTATTTATCTTTAAATTTTAGAACTTCTCAGACTATTTTTAGTTTGCAAAAACAAGTTCATTGCAATAGTATGTTCAAACCTTGCAGTATCAGTGTGTGCAAGTGGGTCATCTGCTTTTAAATACTTGGGTTTCTTGGGATTTGGGTGGAATTTGGAGCAGAGAATTTTACTTGCCCAGCTTTAAATATTTTAACTTTCTCTGTAGGTACACAGGTGAACCAAACGATGCACTGCGGCATTTTAATAAAGCTCGAAAGGACAGTGACTGGGGACAGAATGCAGTCTACAACATGATTGAAATTTGTTTGAACCCAGATAATGAAACTGTGGGTGGAGAAGTCTTTGAAAATCTCGATGCTGATATAGGGTAGGTGAATTAAATAAATATTACTTGGGTTCTTCTGTCATTGCCTTTTTCTATTGCCCCTTGACAATGTGCCTTAAATGCTAGAACTTTGAGATGATCTAATGCTTTGAGTGTTTCGTGTTATTGTGAGAGACCATTCTATACTGTAGTAAGTGACTCTCAAGCAGAAAATTGAGAAGACTTTCTCTGGAATGCTGGTCACTTGCAGTGTTACAAACAGCTTGTGGGGTTTGGACTTGCTGTTGTTGAAGAGACTCAATGTAGAATGCCTATATACCAGAGCCATTTTTCTACAAAATGGCATGTCCTTAGCACAGAAGCAGTTCTAACTTGTAATTAATTTGGTGTGTATTAAAAAAAAGCTTTTCCGAACATTTTCTTTCTGATAATAGTAATACAACAGAGAAGCAGGAGTCTGTGCAGTTGGCTGTAAGAACAGCAGGAAACCTGCTGAAGGAGCTCAAGCCTCAAACCATTCAGGGTCACATTCAACTGCGAATCATGGAAAATTATTGTCTCATGGCAACCAAACAAAAATCAAGTGTTGAACAAGCACTGAACACTTTCACTGAAATAGTTGTAGCTGAGGTTAGTAACCTGTCTCATTTCCTCACTCTTCCTTTTCATACTTACTACAATTTTTTAACTAGTCTTGCAGTTTACATTCAGCAGTAGTGGCATGTGTTAGTGCTATTTGCTCTAAGGATTATTTTCATATCAAAGAGTATTTTATATAAAATTTGAAAAAAACTTTTCTGAAATAACAATGTATTTTAGAAATTTTCAGTTGAATTGCAAAATTAGAACACAACTAAATGCTGATATTGCTAGTTAATGAAATGTGAATAAGCTATTTGGCTGCTGGGCTTGTTTTTTAATTCCCAGGCTCGCCAGCAGCATGTCTTATGACATAAGTCTATCCAGTGCTTCATGGAAATTTGACAGAATTTGGACTGCAGGACAAGATTATCCATCACCTTAAAATTCATCCTTGTGATAGAAATCTGCAGTATTTTATAACTATTTGGAGTTATTAGTTTTAGGCTTAATAATGGATGTTCCTGTTACCAGCAACTTTCAACAGATTTTATTTCAGCAGGTGTAGACAGATTTAGTCCATCAGAATGCCATAAAATATGTAAGTTTCTACTACTCTTTAACCATGTGCTAAACTGCACGTTGTCTGAGGTGAGTATACACCGATGCTGATCTTACGTGTAAGGCAGTTCTGGGATCACAAACAAGGTGTGTCTCTGCCTCCAGTACTGGCTTCCCAGTCCTGCGCTGAACTGATCTGAGATCCTGTGAATGTGGCATAGAATGGTGGCTTTTAAGAATCCTGTTTGTTTATATATAGCTTAGATGTGTACAGTTTAGACATTAAGTTTTTAGGAGCTGTGCACCTAATAAGAGGAATCAGAGTTCTTTCACTGATATTTGATAGGCACTTCTACAAGTGAAAAATACCATTTTTATTGTAACTTCAGGTGACTCCAGATTTTATCTGAAGTATTTATTTGTTTATAAAAAGGATAGCTCTTAGTGGTATCAGATTTTTTTTCTTGTGAGATTAAATACTTTTGGATTTTTTTAGCATTTCTTGTACCTGATGGCTATCATGGTTATAGAAATAATTGTAGCACTAGGTTGAAAACATGTCTATAAGATTAGATGCTCTATCTTTATTTCCTGAGATTTAGCTTTTAGTTTAGCTTTTAGATACCTGGTGAAAGTCTTACTTAAAAAAAAAAATTAAAATCAAAATAAAAAAGCACTAAGCAGTCACTGTACTTTTTACTGCAGAAGGATCATATACCAGCACTTTTGGGAATGGCCACAGCCTACATGATCTTGAAACAGACTCCACGAGCCAGAAATCAATTAAAACGGATTTCAAAAATGAGCTGGAATCCCATTGATGCAGAGGAGTTTGAAAAGAGTTGGCTTCTGCTTGCAGATATATATATTCAATCTGCAAAATACGATATGGCAGGTGAACTTTTAAAACGATGCCTTCGTCATAACAGGGTAAGTTATGCAATGTGCATAAGTCAATGCACATTGAAAGTAACCTCAGTACCTTTCTATTTGAATTCATCTAAATGTTTAGTTTTCCTCTGAAACAGAATTTTAAAATGTATTTATTTTTTCAATTGCCTGGTATTTCGCTTATTAAGGAGAAGTAAATCAAAACAACACAGGAAACCAGCAACTTCACACTGGAGGGTTGTAAACAAATCTGTGAATGCTGCTTAGTCATTTTTGTTTGTGTTCTATTGCAATTTATGCAAGTTTTAGCTGGGGGTACCCTAAAAGCTTGGAGTGTTTATGAAATGTCAGAGATGTATTTTACTGAGTCTAACAAAACTGATGAAGAAAGACGTGGCTGTATAAATTTTGGAGACTTGTTCCATTTACTGAGATGGTATCTTCATATCTTATGTTTTTAAACATTTATATTCATAAGCCTGCTACATTGCAGGATTATTTTTTTTAGTGCTGGTATTAATCTTTTTCTGTGGCAATGCTGTCTAGTAGATTGTCAGGGAACAAGGTCTAATGTGTTTTTTACCTCAGGGTTCCTGAGCAGGCAAACTGCACAATACCATGCTTTGACTATGGGACCAAGCACAGATCTTAGCTTGTGCTTATTTTTCATTTTGATCAGCAAAAAGCTGATCATGTTTTTCTATCTTCACTTTCCTTCAAGTGAAGCAGTCCAGTAGGCTGGTCTTCCATACACAGTATGCTGTAGACTCAGGATACTGTTTATAGAGCACAGATTTGGTTTAGAAAAGGACACAATGCTGTATATTTTTTTTATTAATTCATTAGTATAGAAGGTAAAGTTCATTATTCGGTCACATTTTTGCAACTTCCTTGAGAGAGAGATGTTTTTTGAACAGTTTTTATTTCTAAATATAAAATTGAGAGACAGCTACAACAGTTCTTGGTATAATGGTATTATGTATTTCTGCAGAGAGGCCTCTTTAAAATAGGATGTGCTCAGTTTCAAAATCTATACAGCTGGAGGATAAACATGAGTCATCTCCCAAAACAAGGCTTATCTTGAAATAGATGGTCAGTTGAGCAGGTGTATACCATGAATGGTGCTTTGTTACAGAAATTACCAAGTGTAAAAACATAGCCTACCAAATAATTTGTTTTCTTCTAAAAAGTTTAAGACCCATGAGGGACTTACATAAACAGGCTCCGCTTATAGCAAGGAGGATGGCACATTGGAAGTGTGTATATCTTGTTCCTTGCAAAATAGCACAGGAAAGAGAGTGACTTTTCTCGAGCTTGCATGCAAAGCTGGTAAGCAGGAATTGTGCTCTACAAATAGATGTTGAATAGTTTACATCGTAACGTATCTTGTCAATTCACAGGACAATATCTTATGTGGTATTCTCCAATTTGGGAGACTTGATTAGATTGAGAAAACACGTTATTGTGATTCATTAGTTTTTAGGATTATCTTTAACAGAGTTGAATGAGATATATATAAAATTTAAGTAAATAGTTTGAAGATTTCATAAAAGCCTAGTGTCATTTAATAAGGATTTTTTTGGATTTTAAAAGACCTAGGATTGGTTAGTGAGATCCCAATGAGCAGACTGTTTCTATGAAGTTGGGTCTTCTTACTGATTACTCCTCTTGATTTTGAACTTTTTGTTTTGTTTATCACAAATGAGAAGGGAAGTATATTTTTATCCTCAACTTTCAGGCATTCCCCTACTGATCCCACTATGCTGTGATTTGAAAGCTTTTCATCAGTAGATTTTGAAAGCCTAATTGGAAATAGTAAATTTAAAGATGGAAGGTAATTTATATATCAGTATTGCTTTGCACTGTCTATGTTTGCATATGTTTTTCCCGAAAATATTTGACCTATTGGCAGCCTGGTAATAGAAACTGTTCACGGTAAGGGCATCCAGTAGTTAGGTTTTTTAGAAATTATTTTTCTGCTCTATGTACTAAATGTAAGGTTTCTGTATGAATTACTATATCTTTCATACGAAGTTTTATTATGGAATTAGATGGATTTATATGTATGTATAATATAAGCAAGGCTAGTATTTTCAACAAGTGTTTAATAGTTTTTTGGAACCTGTTTTTCAGATGCTTGTGACTTGCTGCTTGCATTCATAAGAAATGAAATACTTAATGGTTGATTTTTCTCTTTAGGTTACTTGACTGTCTTTAAACTTTAATTGGAAAATTATAATGTTAAACCATTTTGAAAAACAAAGCTATGAACATACTTTCTTAAGAAAAAAAAAAAAAGAAAACAGTATTTGTGGAAGGTACACCACTTTCCAGATAGACTTGAAATGCAGCCGCATTATTAACTGAGAGAGGTACCTATTTTTATAGGAGTTGTTGCAGTGGCCTCTTTGATGAACTCCGTGCCTGACCTGGAGTAGTGCATAATTCCATATAGCTCATTTGTAATACAGATACTTTAAATCAAGACTATTGTGTCATCAAAGTTAGGATGAGTATCACTTGTGCTTTCCAGTTGTATGGATTTGGAGTATTTTAGCAATTAAATTGTCAGTATTATTATATGCAAGCTTAACTAAATAAGATTTTGAATTAATATTTATATTTTGCAGTCGTGCTGCAAGGCTTATGAATACATGGGATACATAATGGAAAAGGAACAAGCATATAAGGATGCAGCAATAAATTATGAGATGGCCTGGAAATATGGAAACCAGACGAATCCAACAGTAGGTATGTATATATAACTTATAAGTATGATTTTGGGCACTATGGTAGGAATGAAACAACTACCTTTTACTGGAAAGACTGCTTCTAATTTTCCACAGAAATAAAGTATCACTGGTTTTCCTCACATAAAAACCACAAATGTTTAAAGGTGTACTGAGCAGTCACTTGGAATTCCCCCATGGCAAGAGGTAGCAGTTTTATGATACTTCAGAAGTTTCTGATTACTGTTTTACTGCAAGGTTTGATCTGAAACAGTTTTAGTTGGCTGTTTGTGAGCAACTTTCTTTGTATGTACAGCATTAACTTTAATAATGTATTTATAGTAATCTATATACTGTTTGTAGTAGAGAGTCTTTTATAATAATATATGTATATGATGGTGGCAGGTCATTGATTTGATTATTTCATTTTTGATTCAAAATTTAAATTATCTATATGGATCAGGTTTTATATACATGAGTTAGGATTTTAAAAATAAATTATTTTAAATGTCTTTAAATATATCTGTTGAAAAAAATGGCCAACTGAAAACTTGAGGCACTAGTCAAGTTCCAATTTAGATAGTAAATTTAAATTTGCACTAAATTGTCACATACTAAGACTGTTTAAATGTAAGAAACCCTTTTTGAAAAGGATACATAAGATAAAACCTAGAATCTGTCCGTAGGTTCCTATAGACACAAGTTCTATTCCAGGTTTTGGGATGTGTTTATTGCCCCTTGGAAATACATATAACTCCTAGTCTTTAACCTATGGTCTTTCTTTGTGCCCTGTGGTTTTGTTAGTGTTAGGATGAGATAGCCTTTGGCATCAGCTGAAAAAACAGTGTTTTTTAAAAAAACATTTTAACTGTTTAATGCAAATGAAGAGCCAAACATTTTGTTTCTTTACCTGAAACTGCTGGATGCTGCAGTGGTTTGGTTCATGGTTTTATCTAATATGATCCATAGATTAGAGTTTTATTAATGGGACTAAATGTTTGTGGGTTAGCTCTGGCTTCTATAACACAGTTCTGAAAATGCACATACATGGATGGGTTACCAAAACTGGGCGTTACCATATGTACTGTGAGTCAAAAAATTAGGAGGGTCAAACCAGAGGAAGCCTTATATCAAAACAGAAATACAAATGACTGATAGAAATCTGACTTAGGTTAAATGGAAAAATCTCTAGATAACTGAGTTTGGGTGCAGTAATTTTTACTGATGTTCCTGTAGACGGAGCCATGGTGGTTTTTGCTAAAATATTACAGTTGTTAATCAAATAAAATGTATTAGAAAGAAGTTTTATTAGTAAAGAGTTGTGATTTCTTGAGTTTGTACAGAACATAGATCAAGACTTTTAATTTTAATTTGAAATGCTCTAGAGAGTGGTAATTCAACAAATTATGAAACCTTTTGACAGAGATGGGAGAGTTCCTTAGTGAAAATAAACTCTGAAATAATCTTGCATACAAAAGACAGTATAATAATGAAGATACTTTGTGCACTTTTTTCTAGTTTTGCATTACAGCATTGTGAGGATTGTTATGCATTAGAACAAAAATGGTTAAAGCAGCAGAAATTTCCATCTGGCAAGTAAAGCCATACAAACTGGTATCCGATCCCGTATTTGCCAGTGAGGATAAGTTCAAAAATGAAAGATTTAAAATTTCAAATTTTGTAAATTGCATGCTTATAATGGTTTTTTACTCAGGCCTAGTTTCTGTCCAGGCTGATATACTTGAGCTTTACCTCTTGGGTTGAAAGTATCAGCCTGGCATGTTGCTGTGTGACTTAGCTATTCCATGTGACTTTTTGTCAGTGGTCTGCTGACAGTGGAACTGAATAGTATTTTAATTCCCTAGTTTGTTATCCGTTTTTTTTTTTAACTTTTGTCCTCTAATGATGGAATTACCTTTACAGAGGGACAGTGTATGGCAGGCCACAGTGAGACTCTGTGGGATACCATGGTAATTGAAAGAAGGCAACCATTATGTATTCTCTGTAGTAGCACATGCTCTCCAGAATAATGTCTCCTTTTGATTCAGACATAGCTATCAGTGTGTAAAGGACTTTTATTTACTACTTGAAGTGACTTTCAGTAGAAATTTTGATCATTACCAGGCTTATAGGAGAGAACAGCAGAAAAAAACATACTAACTTTAGCAACACACAGTGACGCAAAATAAATTCAAACGTGATATTTTTGTTACTCAGCACAGAAACTGAAATTGTTGCATTTCCTCTCCCTCTCTCCCCTCACCCCTTTAATTACAGGATACAAGCTGGCTTTCAATTACCTGAAAGGGAAGAGATATGTTGATGCAATTGATGTGTGCCATAAGGTAGAATTTGTATATGTGTTTAATAGTCTGTCTCCTGTAGCAACATTCTTGTACATAATGACCCTTCTTTTTGGTTCAGTTTAAATTTCTAAAATACACAGTTTAAGGTCAGAAAGGTACCCTATTTAATACATTTGATTAAATTAAATATCCTCTTCATTATCTGCTCCGTCTTGAGCTCCATGGAACCAGATAAATAAGAGTTAAAAGTGACTGGCTATCATATGTGAAGGGGTATTCAAATGGCACTACCTTCTTTTGGCCATGTGGTTGCAACTTGGTGAATCCACACAAAAGTAGAGCTGAAAAGTTTATCAAATGAAATATTAGTATCAGAAGACACTGTTAGACAGTTACTTGAAGTATTATTTTTGTATGGTCCAAACATAAGTAGAGAGGATGCAGAGTAAGAGGAAGGGCTACTATTAAAGAAGCAGAGGGAACATTATTAATTAATAATTATTCATATTAATAATAAAAGAAATTAAATTTGCTCTTTTTGGGAGAAATAAAGATAGCTAGAAAGGACAAAATGAATGGAAGGATAAGAGAGAAGAGGGAATTGAAGGGAAGAAGATTAAGTAGGTAGAATATACTAAGAAAGAGCCTAAGGGAGTGCAAACGTAAAGGCAGTTCATCATTGCCATGATGATATCATGAAAGTATACTTAAAACCTCAGAAATGCCTCCAGAGGTCCCTTCTGATTCATGCATTTCAGGCCACCTGGAGGCTTTAGCCCTTTACCCCCATGTCTTTTGCACCAGGGTGAAGGGACAGGGTAAATGAAGCAAAGTGTCTTTGATAGAGCTGGTTTTGACTTGCATGTGTGGTAGTCTCTATCCACAATTAAATACTCGTGCATTCTTAAAACAAACTTGACATGTTGTTATTCTAGTTTTAAAATGTGTAAGCTCAGTGATGAGGGGGATTACCAACTCAGAACTTTTGGGTTGTATTGTCTTTTGACAGGTCCTTAAAGCACATCCAGACTATCCAAAGATCAGGAAGGAAATACTGGACAAGGCCCGTGCATCTTTAAGAAACTGAATTTGTTTTTTGTATGACTCATGGACTTTTGTTAATCAGTCTTCAGAAACTATGAATGAAATACTGCAGTGACAGAGACCATGTCAGCAAAAAAGTACTGTGGATATGATGAATTTTACTATATTAGAGATCTGGATTATTTTTAAGAAAAATATGCAACCCTGAAAGAAATTGTATTTGTTCTCATTCAGGAAAGAATACCACTCCCATGTGTGTTATGTAAAGTGTCATCCTAACAAAGTGTTATTAGCATTATAAAAATGTTTTGAACATATAACTCAATATTTTGTTGTGTTTATTTGAAATAACACTAAAACAACAACGTGTCTTATCTAGTGGAGGTGCATTGTTAAGATGCTGGATTTCAGTTTGTGTAAACCATTACTTCATGATTACAGTGTAATCTTTATTAGTACAGGTGTATTTCTAAATTATGAGGGGGTTTTATTTCTACGTCTATTAAAGGCATGCTTTATTTTTTAAAAAATCTTGAAAACAGCTATGTGCATTGTTCTTAATTAAATTTACATTCTTAAATGAAAATGTAACAGTTAAAATTTAGATCCTATGTGAATATTCAGCAAAGATTTTCATAGATCATACAGGTTTTACACAGAATTTACTTTCTGCTCATGCTATTATCCACCTGTCAGATTTCCACAAAGAGAAGTGTTTAGTCTTTCAACACTGTGTGTGTAGACTATGGAGTCATATTTGAAGGAATTGGCACTCATTTTGTTCAATTTCTATAAAACATCTTTTTAGAAAAATAACTTTTATTACAAGGGCTTATGAGCTTGTCTCACATACGGAATGTACCTGCGAATCTTTAGGGGAGCAGTAGCGTGTCATGAATGAGTGAAAGGAAGGAGAAAGATCAGGTTTCTTTCCACTGATGCAGAATGTTTGGAAAAACACTGTTGCACTGCTGTATTTGGTTTTCAAACAGCACTTGTTGTATGTGTCTTACTAGAAAAGTAATGTTTTGGTGTGAAAAGGGAATTCTTAATGGTACTGATCAAATTTCTATATTTTATAAGCAATTTGAGTTTTTAAGCTTTTCCTGTTGACATTGTGTGAAGTCACTTTCAGTTTGATTTTTGGGTTTCTTTTTAGGACAACTCAATGTTAAGACTACAAAAGGGAGCCTGTTTACAGTTACATGTAATCTTGCTTATCAATAACTGGGTGCTGTATCTTGGGTAACTTTTTAGCCTTGTTTCCTGAATACATTCAGGTGCATCACTTGGACAATGATGCTGCCTGCTGGAGGTTGCTAGGTCCTGCATTCCAGTAACTTTGGAGCTGTTGGTCAGCTGTACTAAAATGAACAGATGAATCTCAGGACTATAACACTTCTACAAGATTTGTGTGAATATTAGAATTGAGGAAAGACTCAAATAAGTGGCCTCTTCTTCCCTAGGGATCCTTGAAACATACAGTGTTGCCTTGTCCCTTCTGTTTGAGTGCTGTCAGTCAGTGTGTACATGACTGTACCAGGCACAATACAAGCCCCCTGTTTTTTGCATGTAAGTTTTGCAGCATGATAGAGCTCAGAGGAGGAAGATTTAGTATACTAGGGAAAAACTGATGGTATGGGAGTGGAATGAGGAACATGGAAAGATCTGGAAAATGCTGAGGCTCTGGGGAACTCTGACAGGTGGGGGTCAGTAGGCTATAAATTCTTAAATTATGCTCTTTGGTGGGTTTTTTTTTTTTCACAAAAATAAGTACTTATTGAGGCAGTTTCTAGTGAAACAGCATTTCTTTGTACACAGCCTTATTCATGCAGGATCAATGTGTTGTTACTTCCTGGATAGCATAGGAATAACATTTAGCTGAAGTTTAGAATAAAAATAGGTGCAAGATGTTTTCAAAAAAGGCAAGACATCTGCACCTGATTTGTTTTTCTCATAAGATGGACATTAGCCTTTCATAAGATGGGTGTGACAGATGAAGTCATGACAAGGGTTAGGTACAGAAATTAGTTGACAGAAATTGAACTGAGACTTTAGGCTTTCTGTGGCTAACTTTTGGTGAAGAGTTTTATGTATACACCATGAAGGTAAGATTTTTAATTCCCATTAGCTATCTTGAGCATATCTAGACACTGGTGTGTTTTAATAGATGAGATCTCTAAAATAAGAGTACAGATGAGACACGACTTTAGATTTCAGTTTTAAAAAAAGGCTCTAAGTAGTCTTTCAGACAAAATCTTGCTTTAATATAATCTCAGAAGAAATAAATGCCCTTTCCATATCCTTTTTGGTTTATATAAGACAATTTAAGTTTTCTTGTGCTTATTTTCTTTTTTGCTTTCTCTGCAGAAGAAATGGTTTGGTGTTACTCCTCTCTGCTTTTACTGTTTCTTACTTTAAAAATGCATGTTCTGGTAGTTTGGTGGGGGGGGTTTAGCTCCTTAATAAATGGGTTTGAATGGAAGAGACTTCTGGGATGGAGGGGAGTCAGTAATGCTAATTTCAAAGCCCTGCACTCTTCAGTGTGATGTTGCTTAGCAACCCATCTTCCAGTTTTGCCTTTGATGAATAAAAGAGGAGAGTGAGGCTGTGGTTTCTATTGATTCATTCACTAAAACTGAAAATCTAAGCATCTTGTAGCTATAGCAACATAAGCCATAGGTGTCTCTTCCTCTTCTCTCTTGACCCCCTTTCATCTGCAGGTACAGAATGCCCAGATTATCTTCTAGAGGAAATGGACGAATTTTGGTAACACTGTACTAAATATTATTTTCTGTTTTAATTTGCTACCGGATTTTTCAGATTTGTACCAATGCTAGAAAGATGGACTAGGGAGTATCATTAGGCAAAAATAATTAGTATAAATAGCTAAAAATAACTAACCTAGTAAGACTCTTACCAAAAATAGGCTAGAAGGAATTGGAAGGGTTCTTTCCCCTGTTTCTGGACTAGGTTTTACTATTGCAAATACTTTCTCAAATATGGCTATGGTAATTTTTAGAAAGGCTGCAGGCTTCCTAAAATCAGGCACCTCTGGTTTAGTAACCGAAACTTTAATCTTTTTATTCATTAGATGACTGAGTAATTTTATAAACATACTTTAAACAGACCTTATAATTTTAGACAATTTGCTGAAGACTTTCTGAATTACTTATCTTTGAAAGGTGACTTTTCAGGGAAGTCTCAATCGTGGCAGTAGATTCTGGCTCTTCAGAAGTTGATGATAAAGAACTCATTAATGTGTTCCATATACAATGCTTAACAGGGAAAAAAATAGGAAAAGAGCTTTAGGAAATATTTCACTAGCAAGTACTTCTCCATCAGCTTATGACTATGTCACTTTTCAAAGATCTCAACAGCGATTCCACTATCTAGCTTTATTTGCTCTGTGGTTTTACCTCTTGTTTCATCTTGCAGTAAAATTAGAACTCTGTGGTTTTTGCAACATTGACCTGCCGTAAAGTGTTGATAATTGGACCATTACTGCAAAAATCTCATACTTTTGTCTCTGCTGAAAGTTGTTGCAAATTATGTGACATGGTGCTTGCTAAAGGAGAAGCTATGTGAATGGTCTAAGTAATGTTTGGAAGTGGGTCTTCTTTTGATACTGTTCTTGATATTTGGTTGGGGTTAGGTGTTGGAGGTTTTTTGGTTTTTTTAAAAGAGTCAGTATGCCTGCTAATGCAGCCTTTATTCTGGAAAACAGCAGGTTTTTAAAAGTCCACAATAGAAATTTGCCTCATTTGAATTTTATGCTACAAAATTTGAACACTGGCTGTGCCTGTCTCAGGGGATGTAGTGCTTAGTACAGTTTAAGCATCAGCTGTCAAAGTCATAAGGAAGGATTTTAACATCCTAGAAATAACAGAATATATGAATTGTGAGAGATTTTGGTCTAAATCTTGAGTGTTCCTGGGCAATATTAATTCCTAAAAGAACTGGTATCACCATTTTTGGCACTGCTGTGACACAAAGCAGTATAACTACTGCCAACTCCCCTTGTACTTGCTGAGCGCTTTTAGGTACCTGCGATTCAGCAGCTCAAAGAAAGAAACTTTGAAGTGCTGGGGTGAGACGCTGACTGTGCTACTATTATTGAGAGTAGGAAGAAGGGGAGACTATACACTCTGTTACGGGAGTGCAAATACTACTTTTGGGTTTTTTCTCCCCCACATTAAACCATGCCTGTGTAGAAAAGTGACTTTGTATCTATCTCTGGAAAACTGCATTGTGAAGCGAGGGAGCTCAGTGTAAGGGCCCTTGTCTGTGATCAGGCTTGCCCAGTCTGTGATCTCACCTTAGAGGGATTTTGTGTTCTGTTTCCCAGCAATGTGGGCTGGGCGTGCTTGCTCAACGCCGTGTTGCACACCGCAACACTTGGGTAGGTGAAGCGAGCCCCGCAGCCGCTGCCGTGCCGCCCTAGCTGGGCCGTGNTGAGGGAGCGGTCCTGGGGCGGGCACGGGGCCGGGGCTGCCCCGGGGGTCCCCCTTAGCCGCCCCTTGGCGCGCACGCTCCACGCGCGGTCCCTTCACATCCCACCGAGGCCGCCGGCCCCAGGGGCCTTCCCGGGGCCGGGACAACCCAGCCCTACGAGCTCCGCTCCGGGCGAACGGGGAGTGGGCGAGGAGCCCGGCCTGCTGCCTGTGCGGACACGGAGCTCCGGGAAGTGCCGGCCGGATGCACTGTCCAAACCGAAGGTATTGACCGAGGGAGGTGTCTCTGCCACGTACGGATCCCGCCCAAGGGTTTGCCCACAGTACCGCATTGATTCGGGGCGGCAGGGTGATACCAGTTGTGTACATTGCCAGCTAACTCTGGTGTATTTCATCCTATACGAAGGACTCTTAAAGAGTTACCGCATTGTGTCTGCCCTCCGGCGGTTTGTTAGTCTTCTGCACAGCAGGTGACAATACTTAGACAATGTTTGCTTAGGTCTGGAGAACTGACTGAAGAAGTGTATTTTAAATTTAACAACCTTAGTTGGATTTTTATTTTTTTAAACTTTATGTAAAATATTCTTTTCCGAAGAAGGATTTATTAAATTTTTTTGTTGCTTAAATAAAAAGCCACTGGAAGTACAGATATTATGTATGCATCTCAGTAGTGTTGTACATGTTAGTCTTCTGTAACAAAAAGTCCTCTTTTGTTTAAAATTATAAATTGTATTGATCAATTCAGTCTTGACTAAAGCCAGTGTTTCGCTGCTGAGCTGCCAGACTTAGAGCCTGAGACAAAGCAGCCAACTTAGAGGGTTTGGTTTCCTTTTTTAGCCAGGTTTGCTCAATGGCCTGGTCAATTTGGCATCTGCTACTGTCATCTCAAGGCTTCTCAATAACAGAGCAAAGTAAAAATTAAGTTAGTCACAGAGAGCCTGAAGTGCTATTTTTGTTGTACTGTGGGAAAGAGCAGACTAGTTTTACTCCTCCTCGTAACTGCTATTGCCACTTAACTTGTCCCTTTTTTGGGGTGGGGTAATACCAGAACCAGCCCGGATATCTTGAGCCCTGTCAAAATAGGAACGAGATATAATTGCCCTCTCTGTGACGTTTCCCTAGTGTCTTTGCTTCTAGGTGACACACTGTGTTGCTTTGAGACAATTTTTTTTTTTGCTTTGCCCAAGTTTGCTACCTGGTTTGCTTGTTCCAAGAGCTGTTACCTAGTCCAGAGCTTTCCCTTTTTTTGGAATCAATGTAGAGAATCATGTTCATGATATGAAATGCTGATCACTTGCCTGCCAACACTTAAGAGTTTCTCATCCTAATCTGCTCATTGTTGTGCCTGTCTTCTATAAGATCTGAAAGTGCCTCAAGTTTCTAAACCATAAAGGACTAGATTTTTTTCAGTCATGTCAAGCATGGATTTAATCACTTACTGTCTGTCTTACTACTGTCTGATTTTCCCTAAGACTCACTGAGTTCATGTGCCTTAGGAAATAGTTCTGCTTACAAACAGAGAAATCATATCACAAAACTGACAGTGATTTAGCAATTAAATTCTAGAGTCAAGTGACTAGCGACAGTGGATTAACATTATTCAGCAGTGAAATGTAGCTGGAAAAGGGACACTGAAGTGGGTAGAGGTGGAAAGTGAAGACACCTATGGGAGCTTCCAACAAAGATTAGTTTAGCAGTCACTTCCCCAGTAAATCTCAGTAAATCTCCCATGAGGAGACTCTTTGCTTTACTGTTATCACTTAAACAGAAGTTTAAGGCCAGTTAGAAAACTGTGATTTCAAGACCTGCACCTGATACTCGGATGTTTTTGTTATCTTAGAAATGTTCCTACAATCAGGAAAACAAACAGAAGTCCTCTGGTTATGGTCCAGACATTATCTTCCGGTGCTTAAATGAAAATGAGACACTAATCCTTCTAAGTTAAAACAGCACTTTACAGCTGCTATCATGCTCCCTTTTCATCATGGCATTTTTAGGGACGGTCAAAAATAATTTTAGCGGTGGCCCAAAACAATCTGACCAAGGGAAAAAAAGAAAAATACAGAGTGAAATTTAAATTTGAGATAAGTGCATGACATGTCCCAGGTCTGTAAAAATAAGCCATAAAATTTTTTTATAATATATGGTTACTGTATATTTTTACTATGCTCTCTATCTCTGCCTACCACTTGCAGTGCTTGTCAGTAGAAAAATAGTAGTGCTAATTTTGAAAGAGCATGTGAAAGTTTGAGTTTGAAGCACTTCCATTAGAATACATACAAGGAGGTTTGGTGATGGTTTGTTTGGGGTTTTTCCTCATTTATTTTTTTGTTCTAAATGAAACTGCTGAAGGAGATACTTGTGTTTCAGCAAGCTGTTCTGTGCTGCTGTTGCTCAGAACTTCTTCAGCCTTCTTCAGTATGCTCATCCAGAAGGTACAGCTTCTCATTTCTCTGTCATAATCAGTGAGGCAGGTTGCATCCAGTATTTGGTAGAATAACTTGTGCCAATGATGTTTCTAAAATGAAGGCTCAGGAACCGAGCACATTCAGTATTCCTCTTAGAATTTTTTTCAGGAGTAGACCCACACTTCTACTGGCTGAGCTTCAAAGAATGTACCCGGAGGAAAATCACCTGGGGTTAGTGAATTTCTATTTCTTTTAGGTATGTGTACCCTATTTAGGAGTGCATTCACTAGGAATTCAGAGTGAAACAGATGAGCAAATGTGGAGATAGAAACTAGACAGCTGATTCTGTTTCTCATTTTCATGTCTTCAGTCTTTAACTTCTGTACATTTCATCATTTATTCCTTTAAGTCAAGGGCTAATGTTCTTGTAAACAGTAGCATAGTTTGCTAAACTTAAGCAACTTGTTTAATTATCCCCAGTTTCTGAAATGCTTTTGAATGGTTTTGGTTCTGTGAAGAACCTTCATATTCCATATAAAGCTAAACCTTTATGAAAGGTTCATTCTGAATTGCATGTTTCTTAGTCTGTCACCAAAGGTGCTTATGTGAATGGATGTTCCTCTGGGATGTACTTCTAGGAAGGGTAAACAGTTTTGTTCAGTGATTTATTTATTTATTTATTTATTTTGCCAATAGAAAAAAGCATCAATTTCCATGGTGGTAGAAGATGAAAATATCATTTACCAAACTGATTTTTTCAGTAACTAATGTTTTAGTAGCATTTATATTGATATTCATGCAAAGAAAACAAAAAGCCCTGTCTAGAATTTTAGATTCAGAAATACCAGCAGTGGAAGTAGCACTTCTTACAGCTAAAGCATCCTGAAGTATATTTGTCAGAGTTTTGCTAATTTGGCGAAAACAGTTGATCATCACTGGCAGGTTTGTTTGGTTTTTTTCTGAAGTATTTGCTCAGTGTTTTTATTTGCACAGCCACCTTCTGATGAAGGGGACGTAAGGTTTGAGGAAGGCATTGTATACTTTGATAACAAGGAAGAATAGACAAGCTTTTTATGAGACTGTGCTTCTGGAATTATAGAAGAACGAGATTAAGTTGAAGCTAAGTTATGTAGTTGAGGAGTTTTGATTAGAATAATTCTGAAGCATTTTTTCCCTATTTTTCCCGTTTTTTAGGATTTTTGTTTTGGTTTGGTTTTACTATTTTTAGTTATTTTTTTAGGTTTTTATGTTCTATAAGCAATATTGTCAGGAAACACTTGAAACCTGTTCAACATTCAGATAAAAGAAAAGTAGATTTTAAAATAGTTTTTTTAAAAAACTGACGTCAAGCGTATTGTTGATACTAACCCCAATGAATTTTGTCTCACTCGCATGGTTTGAAAGCATTTCTGCTGATTTGGGTTAATGATACTTTCACTTTTTTATAAAAGGTTATCCTCTACAGTGTTGCTCAGATCAAGCTAACAAAAAAAAAAAAAAGAAAAAATGAGAGTTTTCTGCTTGTAGGCCACATTAGCAAGGCTTTCTTGTAAGAGTTTTTGCAGACAGTCTGACATCAGAACCAGTGGGTGGCATAATGTAACATCGACTGCATTGAATTCTCACACTGCCCATGTGATGTGGTTTGAAGTAGTGTGGCAGCTGCTTTTTGGCACTTTCAGAAGACTTTTGTAATACATTTTACTTTCCTGGTTATTTTCTTCCTAAAAAAAAAATCCAACTTCAGATGTTTAGGGCTAGTTATTTCAAAGTGCTGTAAGAATCCAGACTACTATTAGTGAAAATAACACTAATGAATAGAAGATTAAACACTTTGCTAAACAGTCACCGCAGGGAGTTTAATCACGCCACATATTTCTTCAGCATGTCCTGGAGGATTGAATAGTAGCTTGGTCTGTGTTTACTGACACATTGCTATGCCATGAAAATGTGAGAGGCATTTGTGGGGAATGAAGATTGTATTTCTGACTACAAAATTATCCTGGTAAAAACCCTAAGTAAGATACAGCTTTCATGGCAAAAGTTCTTTGGACAATGTAGCTTCTGTTCTGGAAACTGCTGCTTTTTTGTGTGACAAAGAACTCTTCTCTTATTGTAAGCAATATCCCTATCAGATATTTTGTCAACAAAGCTACACTCAGCATTTGTCTATATCAAAAGGTTTTGCTGTATGCTTGTGGCAATCAAGCCTCTGTCCACTTGGTGTTTGCTGCACACACTATTCCAAGGCTGTCACTTGATCCTTTCTTAAACATCACTTGCCCTTGTTTCTGTGCACGGCCTGCTGCCACGTATGCTAGTAGAGTGTACTAATCCACACTGAAAGGGTTGTGTTGCTGTCTCCCACAATCCACCTAATGCAAGGGAGTTGTCTTTTCTAGGGACAGACTCATTTCATCTGTGTGTTGTGGCAGCATGCTCCACATGTCTCTTGTTTCTAAGGCGTCTTATGACATCATGTATTTCAGATAGATATAGGTATATATATAAAGATGTTTTATTTTTTTTCCATTTGAGGAAGATATATTTATACTGCCTATTGATTTCTAAGCTTTAAGATTTACTAGTATCTTATGTGCTTGGGCATGGTGTACTGAGAAACAGTAATGTGATTTTCTTTTTGATGGTGTTAGGAAAGCATTCCTGGTTAGCAACCTGCAGAGGCTGTAGCCCCTGCACTGCTGGGTGCTAATCTGTACATGTGGTTGGTGTTTTACATTATATATTGCATTTTCATGGCAAGGTTAGGAGGTGAGGATGACTGCACAGGTGGCCTCTGTGATATGAGACCTGGGGCTGCCCCCCCACCTCCACACTCTCATCTGGGGCTGGACACAGCTGGTTCCAGCCAGCTGTAAAATAGACCCGCTGTTGGCCAAAGCTGGGCCATCCAGTGTAGCAGGTGGTGCCTCTGTCATGAGGTATTTAAGAAAGGGTAAAAAATACTGCACAGCAGCTGTGAGAAAGAGGAGTGAGAAAAATGTGAAACCCTGCAGAAACCAAGGTTAGTGAAGAAGGAGGGGAGTAGGTATTCCAGGCACTGGAGCAGATATTCCCCCTGCAGCTCATGGAGAAGACTGCAGTGAAGAAGAATTTTTCTGCAGCCCATAAAGGACCACCCCAGAGGAAGTATCCACTCTGCAGCCTGTGCAGCACCCCAGGCCAGAGCAGGTGGATATACCCTGTAGAAAGCTGCAGCCTATGGAGAGCCCATGCAGAAGCAAGATCCTGGCAGGAGCTGTGGATGGCCTATGCTGGAGCAGTTTATGCTGAAGTACTGTACTGCACGGAGAGAACCCTTGCTGGAGCAGGGGAAGAGCATGCAGAGGAAGGAGTGCTAAAGTCTTACAAGCTAACCACAGCCCTTATTAGTCATTCCTTCTGCACCACTAGGCAGAAAGGAGATAGAAGAATTGGGAATGAAGCAGTGAAGCTGAGCCAGGGAAGGTAGTTTGAGCCTTTGTTTCTCACCGTCCTACTCTATTTTTAATTGGCAGTAAATTTAAATTCATCATTAGAAGTCTATTTTCCCTGTGACAGTAACTGGTAACTGATCATGCTGTCCTTAGCTCAACCCATGTGGTTTTCCATCTTATTTTGTCCCCGCTGTCATGTTGAGGACAGAAAGCGAGAGAGTGGCTGGGTTGGTGTCTGGCAGCCAGTCAAGATCAACCCACCAGATACTGTGAGAAAACAAGACATTTTTCAACCTGGCAGTTTGGTAATTTGGTTGCAATCCTTTCATTGGGAAAGAAAGCTTTTATTTGTAGTCTTCCACTATAAAGGTATTGGTATTGTAGTTCAAATGTTTCAGCAGTAAGGAAAAATGGGAAAATAATATGTGACACAGACAGAAGTGGACTGGTTCGGTTTGGTTTTTTTTAAATTTTGGGAGTTGTGAAGCGTGTTTTTGGTACCTTTTAGTATGATGTAATATGCGTCCTCTTTGCACTTCTTTAACAATAACTCTCTTGTAAAAACACTGTAGTTTGAACGTTTGGATTTATTAAGCTGACATAAGTTTTGAAATACAGTATAATGTGAAGGAATCCAGATGCTTAGTTTCTCCTGCAAATACTTGAAGGAAACCAGGTGAGGGGTGGGGTTTTTTTGTTTTCTCTGACTTGTATCTCTTACTGAGTATATATTACTCCAATTAAGATCTACTTGTATTTCAGAGGAATAAATAGAAAAGTAGTTTTTTGCAATTTTGTGGTCAGTAGTTAGCAAGTGGGAACTAACTGTGGCTTTTAGCTGGATGCTGTTTATTTCTCTTCTGGATTCGGATACATGCAATTTAGACAAAAAAATGAAGCTATTCCCTGAGTAGCTATTCCAGCTCTTCAGGCTGGTTGCAGAATGTACCCGTTCTTGTAAACTGCCAGGTTGGCAGAGAGAATTTAATTCAAATCACTTAGATTTTGATAGTCCTCAAATGTCTTTCATAGTTTCATCTTTGAAAGCAACTGAATAATTACTTGTCTGTGAAAAAAATAGTGGCAGAAACTTTAAAATTGTTGAAATAAGTTGATTGAGAAGTCTTTCCTATCCTTATAGTTCACTTTCTATGTGGCTCTTTCTGACACGCAGCTTGGACTAATGTATTGATTCCACCTGTTTTTCTTCTGTCCCATCGTCAAACTAAAATTCCCTGCTTCTACAAGACTTTGTACAACACTTTCTTCTAATTTTAAACAAACTAATTGGAAGAAAATAAATATGAAGTAGTGGCACTGGGTAGAAATAATGTTTTATTCATGATGGTATGCCTGGTTTCTGGTTCTTCTATGTGAAGTGTATTTGAAAAATAAAACCCAAAAGGGAAAGGGCATTTTGGATATCTTATAGATAGGTTTGATGTCTCTTTAAGTGATATAGCATGTATAACGTTTGATTTTTGGGAGTTGTGAATTAATTCTTCTCCATTAATTTCTTATGCCTGTACATAGTTAAATATATTAGACGTCTAAATGAATACTATTTGTTTTAATTTACAGGTGTTATAATTTCAAGAAATGCTGTGACATATTTGAAGAACAACACTCACAGAAACGTCTATTGTGTGAAAATTTTTAAAACTAGAATGGCCTTGAAAAAGACACCTAAACTATTTAAGACATTTTTTCACTGGAAACTTTGGAAGTTCAGCATTATTGTGTTTGTCTTTCTGGTATTTTTATTTTTATTACAAAGAGAAGTGGGTGTTCAAGATTTTAAGGATGAAGCAGGGATTGAGCCAGTTGTTGGAAAGAAAAGTCATGTATTGGGTCTTGTGTTAAATGCTATGAACAATATCAAAGTTGCAAAGCCAAAAATGCAGATAAAAGCACCTGTTAGGCAAACTAAGATTCCTGGAGAGAGACACTGTTTGCCAGGGCACTATACTCCAGTGGAACTAAAACCCTTTCTAGATCGGCCCCTTCAAGATCCTAATGCTCCGGGAGCTTCTGGAAAAGCATTTAAAACCATCAACTTAAATTCAGAAGAACAGAAAGAAAAACAAGTTGGAGAAGAGAAACACTGTTTTAATGCATTTGCAAGTGATAGGATTTCTTTACACCGAGATCTTGGACCAGACACTCGACCTCCTGAGTAAGTTTAAATGTGTATGTTCTGATGGTTGAAAAACTTCTCAGAAGCGCAGACTGCAAAGTGATTTGAGAGTTCAGCAGTAGGTGATAGTTTAGGAAAGTCTCCTAGCTATACATAATGATTGGCTGTACATAATGATCCACAGTGCCAAAGCCAAGAATGTTTAGAAAAGCTCACTTCTTCATGGTTTTGAATTCAAAGTAACCATATTTAAATAAGGTTTTCTGCTTTTGCCTTTAAGCTAAAATTTCTGAGTAGCTTTCAGGAAGCCTGCTAACTTTTACTTAGAAGAAAACTAAAAATGTGGTTTCAACTTATTTCCAATTTAAACACCACCCCCCATTTTTTTAGTAGTCAGTGTTAATAAAACCACCAGCATAATTTAATAAATTAGGAATTGTAAACTGTTGAGCAAGGTAATGGAAGATCTCAGCAGCAATCTTGTAGTATTGAAAAATTTTATAAATATAGACTGTAGGACTTGGGGAGAGTGGGTTTAGTTATGAGTCTCTGTCAGTGTCAAATGAAATGCTGTCAGCCATCTGTGCCAGAAGTGGCTAAACTTACTGAGCCGCTGATGATACATGTGGTGCAGCTCACCATAACCTTTCCTAGAGCATAACTGGGGAGATGTTGCTTGTGTATTTTGTGAGGCAGTGACTGTGGTTATTACCTTGGGGTGTCTTCCAGTCCCTAAAGCTGACAGGCAATAAACACTGAGTGTGCAGCTTATGAATACAGAATACAGCATTGTCATCTTGACTTGCCATTGGATCTAAAATTATGTTTAGGATATGTCAGTCTTAAAAAACTGTGGGTTTAAAATTGTATCTCTTGAATGGGATATGCTGTCCTAAGGATTACATAGTATTTCTACAAAACTTTGAAATTTGAATTAGATAGGTTATATTTTTCCTTGCAAACCCTGCATTTTTCTAATAAATATTCTTCTTTGTATTCTTAGGTTTCAGCAGTAATGGTGAGTTTTGAGTCAGCTCAGTCAGTACCTGCTGCTCTCAGTAGAATAACATTTTTTCCTGAAGAAGGCTTGGGTATTATATGAAATGTACTCAAATGTGTGTGAGACAGAAGCAGAACTAAGTTGTTCAAGTGGAATTCTCAGTCATGATAATTTTTTAAATATTCTGAACAACTGCTCCATTATGAAGTACCTACCTTTGCATTCTAGAACTGGGATAGAAAGTAGAGAAGCTGAATTATTTAATGTTCATTGTTATAAAGCTTTGTACTAGAAAGAAAAGTTTCTTTTAAGAATTTGAGTAAAAAATTATTGTCCATTTTGTAACCCCTGACACTTTCTAATCTGTAGATGTATTGAACAAAAGTTTAAGCGTTGCCCACCACTGCCAACCACAAGCATTATCATAGTTTTCCATAATGAAGCGTGGTCAACTCTGCTCAGAACCGTTCACAGTGTGATGTACACATCTCCTGCCATACTGCTAAAGGAGATTATTTTGGTGGATGATGCCAGTGTAGATGGTAAGAAGTCTTTCTGGTTTTGCTTCTTTTTCTGTCTGTTTTTTTTATTGAAGGCATGTTAGGATTGCAGATAAATTGGCTAAGAGGATGTCTCTTTACCACTGTTGACATGCATAACACTATTCTAAGTGGTCTTGTTTCTTTCTTTTTTTTTTAAATTTAAAATAGCCCTCCCCAATCTGTTTTTCCATAAGGTAGTCAAATATGAAGTTCTTGTGCTCTAAAAGGTTTTTAAACCCCATATGTATTTTTTCCAATTCTGATGCTGATTTATCTGCATAACTGCTTTCATGACAAATATCTTTGTAATTTGTGTTTCAAACCAATTGCAATTTGTAGAACAAAGTATCCAAGTATAAAGTGGCCCAGAGTTGTAGGAATTTGCATTTTATCATAGTGGTTGTCTTTATGCAATCTAATTTCATTAATATGAAGGGAAATGTCTTTATTAGAAAGTAAACTTATTTAATGGAAAAATAATCTTCAACAGTCAGGCTGAATCTCAAAAAAAATTAAATATATACTTAGTCTGAACACAAATGCAAGTTAAAAAACTTTGTATGCTTAGCTTTAGATGAACATGTCTATACATACATTCTTCTATTAATGTATTTACACTTCTTTGCAATTCTGTATTGAGTATATTGACACACCTGGATGTGAAGTATGTTCAGTAGTACAGTTTAATACTAAGGATGGGCAGAATAAAGAAGATGATGTGGGATATTTAATGAGATGTGGGGTTCCTTCTCAAACTTTGAACATTTAAACAGTTTTTTATATGGCTTCTGTTGCTGCTGTAAATATTGTAGCCTTTGAAAACTCTTTAAGTGTGCCATCAGTTAAGGAAAAAATTCGCATGTTCTGCAGATAATTTAGGTACGAGATCCATTTGCTATGAAAATGGAATTGAAATTCAAATGGTTAACACTGCAGCAGAGGTGTACTAGCACGTCCTTTCTTGTTCAGAATTAATGTTCCATCTCCTGCTCTCTGCTGGTCACCTCTTCCTACACCCCTACCCCAAAAAATTCAGCTCCTAAAAATAACCTTCAGTGGACAGGAATTTTTATGGCTTTGATGTTGAGGTAATTTCTGGTGTTAGTGTGAGTTGTTTATCTTGTTAGCTTAATAGTGTAACATTTTGGGCAGTGGCGTGTATATACACTGAATATCCTGACACTGATTCCTCTTTCTAGAATACCTGCATGATAAACTAGATGAATATGTGAAACAGTTTCAAATAGTTAAAGTAGTCCGTCAAAAGGAAAGAAAAGGTCTGATCACTGCACGCTTGCTGGGAGCTTCAGTAGCAACAGGAGAGACCCTTACCTTTCTGGATGCTCACTGTAAGTGTAACCTGTAACTATGCCAGGTCTGGTTTATAATGCTGTTGTCTTTGATTTAATGTTGGAGATTTTTTATGAATTATAAATGTTAGCAATATATCATCTTTCCTATTGCTATTTCATATTCAAAAATAGTCCGTAATGGCTTGCTGGACATGGTAAAACATATCCTGTGTACTACTTTATAGCTAAGCAAAAAGTCAGTGTTCCCATTTTCTCCACAGGTGAATGCTTTTATGGCTGGTTAGAGCCATTGTTGGCAAGAATAGCTGAGAACCCTGTTGCTGTTGTAAGCCCTGACATTGCTTCTATAGATCTCAATACTTTTGAATTCAGTAAACCATCTCCTTACGGGCATAACCACAACAGAGGAAATTTTGATTGGAGTTTGTCATTTGGATGGGAGTCTCTTCCTAAACATGAGAATAAAAGAAGAAAGGATGAAACCTATCCAATTAGGTAAACATTATTTGAGCACTATTTAAATCCTTCTGTTTTCATGGAGCTTTTCTTATGAACAGCAGTTTGTAAATAAATTAGTTTTTCAGATGAGTATAATCAGGCATCTTAGCATCTTAGGTGTGTTTTGTAAACTTCCTTTAAGAACCACTTTTTAAAGCATTCATAAAAATATAGCCCCCTTAGGATAGTAATTGTTCTGCATTACTTCTTCTACATACAGTGGAAATTGCTAATATTCCTGGGGGGAAGGGAGAGAGGAGGGGATTATACACAAGTTTTTTTCAGAGGCAGTACAATGATTCTGTGTCTTCATTCACTTTACTTGCAAGAATGACAAAAAGGGTCAGAGCACCCAAATACTAGGCTGATACAGTAGTGCCTTTGATAATTGTACCTGCTTTGTCCACAGACAGGTTACTGGTCTGTAAGGGTCATAACTTTGCTCGATATCCTCCATACAGAGAAAATTTATTGGTTTTCCTGATGCTTTCTTTTATACCAGCAGTGATTAGTCTGAATGAGTTCTTAATAAATGGCAGTCAGCTGTCAAATGAGATTCTGTGTGAACATATTTAAGTGCTAGAAGTATTATCTATGTCAGGAATATGCATCACTGTAGTGAAATACTAACAGTTGCATGGAAAATTCCTAGAATAGTTGCATCATGATTTTACATCTATATTTAAAAACCCTACTGTCTTTCTCAGTAAAATTTTGTTTTTGCAGAACACCTACTTTTGCTGGAGGTCTCTTTTCAATATCAAAAGACTACTTTGAACACATTGGAAGCTATGATGAAGAAATGGAAATATGGGGAGGTGAAAATATAGAAATGTCTTTCAGAGTAAGTTTAGCTCCCTAATTAGCAATTGTCTCTATGCTGACAGTGTACAGGGGATTTGAGAATAAATTAGTATTAGATCTTGGCTCCTCTGTTTAATCAGCCAACTAGGACAAGGAGAATTGAATTACTAATTACCTGTTAAATAAAATACAAACATGCTCACTAAACTGATTTAAATCTTTTTTTAGATGTTTTTAGGGTTGATACTGAAATGTATGTTTCCAGGGTTTATCCAATTAGGAAATTCACTTACGGTATGCCTGATAAATGTACTCTTGCTAGTGCTTTGATGTGTTCTGGCAAACAATAATATTACTGAATTTTTTTCCACCCCCTGAATTCTAATTGCAGTGCACTTACATGCTAAATGTTATTATTAGGTGTGGCAATGTGGTGGACAGTTGGAGATCATGCCTTGCTCTGTTGTTGGCCATGTCTTTCGCAGCAAGAGTCCCCATACTTTCCCAAAAGGTACTCAGGTGATCACACGTAATCAAGTTCGCCTTGCAGAAGTGTGGATGGATGAATATAAAGAAATATTTTACCGAAGAAACACAGAGGCAGCAAAAATTGTGAAACAAGTAGGTGGTGGTGGTGGTATTAGAAATCACAGTTGCTGCGGTGAAAGTTTTGGTGAGCAAAAGTTATTTATTGACAAAGTATGTAAGGATTCTAGATATTTTAAGGCAAAGACAGTTCAGGTTGCTTAATGCTGTAGCCCCAAAAAACATAAAAAAACTAAAGCGTTTGGGTCGTGAATGTTGATTTTGTATTGTGAGGTATTTTTATTGGTGGTTTTTTTCATAGCTTCTCTAAAATCCTGGGTTGTTTGCATTGTGCAGGTACAGGAACTATCAGAAGAGCATGAGAAAAACTACTGAGTGTAGACAATGTAAACTAACTTTTTTTTTGAGTGAAAATATCGTCCTGTTAGTCTCAAGTTGCTTAGTATTTTTACTGACAAAGCAGGTTTTGTTGTTCTTTAGCAGCAGAATAAAATGTGTTTGATGATGGATAACCATCCTCTCTCTGCTTAAAAATGTCAGTTATTTTCAAGGGAGGTTGGGTGTTGGCTTATTTATTTTGTAAGTTTTCTGCCCAGCTAGAATCTAGAGTTTTCTTTTAGAAGCTATTTTTCTCCCTTCATGTGATAAATTTTCGTGACTATTGTATCACTGAAAGCATTAGATTTCCTAGGCATGTTCAGAAGCTAAACAACTGAATTTTGTTTGGGAGATCCTACGTTGGACTGGATATTATGCTAATTATTTCATTAATCCAGTTTGTTATTTCAGCTTACACTTTTAGTGAGATCAGTTGGCTTTATGGCTGTCACCAGTATGGCCTTATTTGTGCTTTCCCACTTCATGGCACTGTGTTAAAACTTTCTTGGGACTAAAGATACTTCTAATTTTTCCTTCTTGCAATGTATTTTTCTTGTAAGTGCTTTGAAATGCTGCAGGCAGGATGTCAGTGTTGTTATGACACTGAAAGACAGCAGTAACTGTAGTATTACAGTATTAACTAGAAAAAAGTCAGCAAAGGAAGCTTAAAACTTCTGTAGTACTACACAGAATATCATAGCTTTACGTGTGCAAAATGAATGTTAATGTATTTATCTTACTTTCCTTCCTCTAACAGAAAACATTTGGAGACATATCAAAAAGACTTGATTTAAGGCAGCGCCTGCAGTGTAAAAATTTTACCTGGTATCTCAATAATGTTTATCCAGAAGCATATGTGCCAGACCTGAATCCTTTGTTTTCTGGATATGTAAGTGGAGATCCTTATTTTTTATATTCTTCATAGTCCAGGAAGTTTGCTGATCTCTTGTACTACCTTAGCCATAGCTTTTAGACTTCAGCTATCTTTAACTGCTCTAGGGTTTTCTGTCACTGGACAAAGAATCTCTTCTGCATACCTTTTACAGCTTTGTCAATAGCTATGTCATTTTCTTTTTTCATTAATGTCAAAAGTAATTTTCCCTGCCAAATAACTTTAGACATTGAACTGCTAAAACAAACAAACAAAAAAAGTAATAGTTCTTAGCTTGAGCTGAACATGAATTTTCAGCATGTATTCACAAGTAACTTTCCCTTCCTCTTGTTTTAAATATTTCATGTGTATCTGTTCAAATTGTAATTTGAATAACAGCAAGATTGTACAGAGCAGGCTAATAACTCCATGTGTGACAGTGTAGTAACTAGGTAGGCTTTTAGTTAGAAAAGATTAACTGAGAAAACAGGATTTTTAGATTGGAGCATAGCAGAAATTAAAAATGAACAGCTGTAATTGTTGTTAAACTAAAGGTTACTTTTGTATATGACTGAGACAGTCAACATTTTTGTCATTCCACTGAGCTGTTTTTATCCTGATAACACCCATTCTTTAGTTAAAAAATATAGGTAACCGTATGTGTCTGGATGTTGGCGAAAATAACCATGGTGGCAAACCACTGATTATGTATGCTTGTCATGGACTTGGAGGAAATCAGGTAAAATATTTGACACCTGAGTTTTATTCTCTCTCCTGCTGTAGCTTTACCATATAAAAGCTTTTAATTAATTTTAGAGAAATTGACTAATTTTTAATATGCAATTTCTCTTCATCTCTTTTTTCCTTTTTTTTTCTTTAATAGTTAATTCTTATATATGTTTTTAAAGGAAAATTCCATACCACTCTTCATGTCGTGTCCCGTTTCTAATGTTTCAACTTCAGCATACAAATTCAGATTTCACACACAGTTGAACTGCTTCACTTGCCCTCTCCTTTCTGTGCAAAACCTTTTCATGCCACCCTTGCTCCTGTCTTGTAAGTGTTGTCTTCTTAATTCTTCCTTTCCTTATGCTTCCTCCTATTGCTTCTTTCTCTGTCACCAGGACTCGCACTGTCAAGGAAGATGTTGGTTGGAATCCGGCCAGTGGGAGGCCAAGTGTCCAGGCCTGAGCCACCTTCCCTATCACGCTTGCAGCCTCACAGTGTGAGGTCCAAGTGGCCTATCCTGTACTGGCTAATGCAAGTGAATAATGTGATTCCATTTGTTCAAGAGGAGCTCTCTTTGGTCTGTAGCTCTGAGAGGCAGCAATGGTGCTCTGTTCCTTCTACAATATGACTTGCCATAGATGTCAGATACCGAATCGTTCAGTCATTACTGTAATACTAATAAAAGGAATATCTCCTTCCCTGCCCAGAAATGCACACTTCTCTGTTGCCTGCAAAAGTGAATAAAATGTGTCAACTGTAGAACCTTGATAATTAAAGGTCAGCAAAGGTCAAACAGTTTTTATTAGAATATAATTGTTATCTTGGGGGGAGAGGGTGTTAATAAATTTTTTTTTCAATCTTAAAAGACATCCATTGATGGCACTGTGAAAATTGAGACACATAATCCTAGTCAGGTGATACTTTCCCAACCATTTTTAGTGAGAGATGGCGTGCTGTCTAGATTAAGAACTACCCTACTATGCTAGCTTCTTACAGGATTGAATTTGGGGTTTTATTCGATTGTGGATTAATTCTATTAGCCTTTTCATATTGTTACAGTCATTAATTTGGGAACACTGTAGAAAGACATTGTGTTAAGAGATCTGCTGTATGCTTCTATTGTTCTCACTTTCTAAGTTATCTTGGGCTATACTAAAACTCTCTTCTTTCAAGTGTTATGTTTTTTGTTTTCCCTCCTGCTACAGAATAACAGTCTGAATCCCTTTAAATGCCAGCCTTCAGAGAATAGATTTTACTGATAATGCTTGCGAGATGCATATTTGCTTACTTAACCCTTCTCATTACAATGCTCTGTTTTCAGTTGTTCTCCATTCTTTACAAGACTTTTAGCAGTGTAGGCTGGTATTTCCCATGCTGTCATCTTCATCCATATATTTGAAATGGGAGTAGAAAAGAGAACCTAGTTTTCAGACCTGTACATTAGTTGTATATTACTCTTCCTTTTTACATTATGGAGGCTGGAAACATGCTCATTTCAATATCCAAAATTAATAAAGTTCTAGACCTAGCTTTCAAGTCATTATTTCCAGGGCTTGCAGAGATTTTGAAGTTCCAAAAATAAATCAGGACAGATTAAGTCAGATTACCAGATTAAGAATAAATTACTGTGTCTAGGAGCTAAATGACTAAGCAGGTCACTTCTGTCAGTACCTGTTTAGAAGACTAATATTGGTCATAGAGTCTTAAGAGTGAGATGCCTGTTTGCTCCTCAGTGCTGTTCCTCAGTGCTATTCCCGTTGTTTCCAAGGTAGTGAGAAGGTGATTGCTGACCACTGGAAAATGGAAAGCCACAGGGGGGTAACAGCCTGGCCTTAATACTCAAGGAAAGATATGGTGAAGGTGGCTGACATACAGAGGCAAGAAACAGTAGCAGTAAGATGTAATTTTAGGGACTCTGCTGGTTAATGTGGGAGAAAAGGAAGAGACCAGGATGTTAGGTTAGGGCTGGAGGGGTAAAAGGACAGCTGTGTCTGTAACTGTTATAAGTAAATCCCTGTTAAGACCAGAATTATAGCTGAGCCTTAAGAGTACTCTGCTGTCAGGAAATCATGGTAAAATGAGCTCACAAAATACATGCTTATTATTACTTTTCTAATGATTACCTTACAAGAGGATGTAACGACATCCAATTGTTCCCATTTATTGTTTATATCGAGCAGCAAAAGTTGGCATACAGCAATCAGTATTGTTTCGTGTGGCAACTTTTTTTTTTGGTTGCTCTAAGAAAAACCAAAATCCAGCAACAAAATTGAATACAGATTTTTAAGGTTAAGAAATGCCAAAATTTAAGTTATCCATACAACTATCTCCACTCTTCAGTTTGTCTCCTTGGATTATATATGGTTTGTGTGGGAGTAAGATTTTGCATCTTAAGACACATGCAGTAAGTGTCATTTGCAATTTATACATACAAATCTAAATTAATATTGCATCAGTACTAAAAACTACTTTTAGTTTTGTAAACACTTTTGAAGTGTCTGTGCTAAAAATCAGAGGAATTATTCTGTAGTCTCAAATTTTTGAATGAGAAAAGAAATGTATTACTTTGTGTATGGGAATTTGAAAGGCTTAATTTAGTTTAATACTTTTCATTGTGTTTATTCACCAAAATTTTAAAAAATTATTTAAATAGTACTTTGAATATTCTGCACACCATGAAATTCGCCATAACATCCAGAAGGAGCTTTGCCTGCATGCTGCCAAGGGACCTGTACAGCTTCGTGAGTGCACCTACAAAGGCCAGAAAACCTTTGCTGTTGGAGAGGAGCAGTGGCTGCACCAGAAGGTATATATCCTGTGCAGTGAAATGGCCTTTTTATTAGAGATCTTCGATATTAGTTAATTTTGGATTTCCAATAAAAGCAGAAACACCAACAAAACAAATACTCTCAAGCCAAAAAAGAGTAAGTTTAGTTTTGGCAGGAAAATGTAGATAATTTCAGCTTTTCAGTTCCAGATCAAGCTCGATGTCACTAGTAGGAATGTCACTTAAAAAACCAGCTGATATCCTTTAGTGTGTTTGTCTACACATCTACCTGGAAGTCAATTCAAAATATAAAATATTTTACAAAATTTTCTTAACAAAGCAAGTTGGCACTTGCATACTACTTAGGTATCTTCTAGTCCCCTCTGCACCACCTGCATGAGCTTACTCTAGCAATCAGTTTGGGGGAAGAACTCTGGGGGAAAATAGCATGCTCATTGTTTGTTCACTTTTTTTTTCCTCCATTTTTTACTCACTTTAGGATCAAACTTTGTACAATGAAGCACTCCATATGTGCCTTACAGGAAATGGAGAACACCCAAGTTTGGCATCCTGTAATCCATCAGACCCTTTCCAAAAATGGATCTTTGGCCAGAATGATTAAGATTTGGTATTATAGGCCAGAAGCATTTTATTAAAAAAAAAGAACCATTCTGAACTGTGATCATATACATATACTGTATTTTTACATGATAGTTTAAATGCAAAATGTTTAAACAGTTTCTTTTCCCTCTTAAGTTGGATATAAAATGTGTCATCAGTGATTCCCTAAGAGTCTGTTATACCAAAGATGATTGGGATCCTGGTTGTATTTTGTTTACAATATTTCTATGATAAGACTTAGTATGTTGACCACTGATTTATGGATCCTATTAGTTCTCTTTTACCGTGGGGGCCCTATGTAGGAGGGGGGTTTTGACATATTGTAAGTACTTCTGAAGACGACTGATTTTCTCTGTAGAGTTGCAAGAAATTATTGTCTACTGTCTAAAACCCAATACACTTTATATGTATGTTTTTATGCTCAAATGGCTGAATTATTTTTTTTAATAATTTACTTTACTCAGTGAAACTTTCTTAATATTTTTTAAGTTCCTTCCCTTGGAAAATTAAATATTTGACTGTAAGGTCAAAGCCAAATAGGCTACCACATTGTGCTCAGCTTCTAGAAGGTCAGTTCTTTTGTAGTAGAAAAAAGTAATTCTCACTAAAACATGTATTTATGATTATTTTAATGGAAAATCTTATTATTTTGATACTAATATTTTGTTTAGACAAAACTTCTTGTATAGGTTTTTTTATATTTTGTGAACTTAAAATTTTATTATAAAGTTGTATTATAATAGGCTTCCGAGCTGCTTAACAGTCACACATTTTTTCAGCATTCTGTTCATTATTGCTTCTAAATTACATGTTATCTACCTACTAAACTTTTGCCCATACCTTTTAGTGATTTATGCAATATTTACCTCCCAGGTTTCTAATGTTATCCATACATAATTTCTTGTGCAAATTTCTTGCATAATAATTTTGTTTTCTTGTTTCTGTTTCCTCTTTTACAACAGACTGATCTCAGATTTATCAGTCTGAGTGAGACCTTGGCCTTTCTCACTATTCTGCTAATTATAGAAAATAATATAGCATAATCAAATATATAATCAGTTTTTTAAAATTTGTAAAATGAAAACAAAAATATTTTGCTGCATGATCAAATGTAAAGCTGAGAATAGATTTGAAGGGGTGAGTGTTAGACTGAATAGTACAAAGTACACTAATAATAAATCTGTTATTTTGTCCTAGTAAATAAGTAATATCATTACAGATAAATGCTAACTTAGGTCTGGTGGGTGAATGGATGATGATGTGGGGTTTTTTTTACTTCTGTGGTGGGGAGGGAGCCTGTCTGTACATAATTCAGTGGTACCTGACTAATGAGTTCAGTTTCTGAATAAAAGCAAGCAATCCTTTCAGTAGTTATGAGTAATCTAAAAGACAAAAAAGTGAATAAGCAAGGACCAGTGATATTTTCCAGAAGCATTAACTCAAATTTATTTTTTCTGGCTTGATAATGCCTTTGAGTTGTATCTTAGCCTTTGTAAGGCTTTTGGAGACACCTGTGAGAATATCCCATGAAGTTAAAGCTGTACAACTTAAAAGAGATCTCGATACAGTGTGAACAGAAATTGTTGAAAAGACTGTACCAGGAAGGGTTATTTATACCACTGAAACTGGAAGGTTGTGTAAAACAACACTGCACAAAGATCTGCCTGTGTCCTCTGAGAAATGTTTTAATTTGGTAATGGAATACAAGGTGGTATTACTTTTGCAGATAAAACCAGTATTGGAAGGACAACAAATGTGCTTGATAAAATGGGGGAGTTGAGGAAAAACAGAATGCAGGTCTATGAGAAAACTGTTGAACAGTATGAATAGAGAATGGGAGATTACACAGGGAGCTGCTGTGCTGTGTTGAACCTTGGGTATGAAATGGAAACTCAGTGTCAAGCAACCTGTTCTAGAAGACAAGGTATTTAGCATACCAGTTTAAAAGTATTTCTTCTTTTAGTTCTCAGTTCATGTTATACACAAAATGTGTATTTTTAATATCACTGAAGGGTAATTTCTTCATGCAACCTGTTTCTCTCACAAACTTGTCAGATTGGGATATGCATACATGAAACATCATTTATCTACTCATTATCAGGTGGAGTTTTGTTGTTTGTTTGAGGTTTTTTTAAGAGCTAACATTTCAAACCGGGGTAGAATGTAAATTGCAAGGAAACAAGTGTTTTGTTGCAATTGGAGGTAGAAACCTCTTACTAAGCAGTGCTAGAGAAGCTCCACTTTGTATTTTTTGGTTTTCTTAACTGGTAATCTAAGATCATATCATAGCAGATATAGCAATATATGTAGTTTTTTGCAGAGATTAGGTATAGCAATTCACCTAGTTATTATATTTTGTCTTTAGTTCTAGATATAGAAAGGGAAATTATTCTGTGATTTAAAAATGGTCTTTTAAGATTTTCCTTCCATTTTTTGAGACTTCATTTCTGGTCAAAGGGTCAATAGGTCACTAGTACAAAATACGTATTATACATATAATTTTTTAAGGTATGTTAACTATCACAGTTCCTGAAACTGTGACATTTTAGTCTGTATTTTGCAGTACTTAGTACAGCTGTTCAGTCTTACTTGGACCCCCTACTACCTGCCAGAAAAGGGGGAAGCAGATCTATAAGCAGAGGAAAAATTCAAGTGACTTTTTTTGTTAATTCTGTTTGAGGTTCTAAAATTAACTTTTAGGTCACACTGACTATTGCACTTCTAACTATTTGTGTGTGTGGGTGTGTACACACACATATATATAGGCATCATATAATACTAGAAGAGGAATAAGAGATCTGTAAATATGAATACAGGTTTAGGAAGGTGGATTTTGAGGTTTTTTTATATGCTAATAAAAAACCAGCAGTATCTTCTGGCCATTGTTAATGTTCTCTTGAAAGTGGCTAGTAAGTTCTAATAGTTAGAAAAGCTTGCTGAAAAATAAGTTTGTTGCAGAGGGGTTCTCTGACTCTTTTATGTCTTTTTTTTTTTTAATTTAAATCTCTTTCAGTAATGTCTTAATCCCCCATGAAGAGGACAAAGGTAAATACTATTCCATACACAGCATGTAAAAATTGGTACATGAATCAGATGGCTACATAAATTACTGAAGGTTACTAGAACAGCTGGCATCAGTGTTAACCTCCATCTCACCGTGCTCTCTTATACGTCCAGGGAGTAATCACAAGTGCTGAAGGCTTGACTTTGCCAGGCCAGGCCAGTTCAGCCACACTCCCAGCAGGATGAAGCAGGTCCTAAACATTTTGGGACTTCAAGGCCCGTGCCTCTGGGTAGTACTGCCTGTGAACAAGAGGTCCCTACTGGTTGTTCGTGGCTCTACCTGGTTATGACACGAGTCACTGCAGTGGGAATTCACCAGCCCACCATACCTGAGGATTTTGTTTTATCACCCTTGGCAGTAATTGCTGATTACCTTTCTGTAGGGTGAGTATAGAAAACTGTGAATACTATTAACAGATCAACTTACAAGTGAACCTTAGAGTTAAATCTTCCTACTTCTGAATGGGCATCCTGGGATCTTGAATTAGAACCAGTGGTGAAAGCTGTTTTATGTTTTTTGTATCAGTATGGCTTAGCAAGCCCTGGAGCTGCCCTTTTAGCCACAGTTCATGGCAATGCCAAAAGCAGTCTGATAGCAGATGTGGGACTCCCAACAAACTAAAACCAAGTGAGACCATAATTGCTGTGAGAACTTCTTTATAATCTAGAGAACAACATCTGATCTGGATCAGTTTTTGTAAATACAAATAATTTAGCTAATTGTAATTTATCATATAAGCAAACTTAAGGACAACTTTTTTATAAATGTACAGCTCAGTTTGAATAAATATTAGAATAAAAATACAAAACAGATTCTGCTGTGTTTGTTAATTATTTTCTTAATGAAGCTATGTTGATTGTCAGTTTTCAAAATAAGCAGTTGTCCTGAAATTTAGCAGTACTCTTTGAATGTTGCTATTGAAATGATTTTATGTATAAAATTACTGCAAATTGTCCACCAGAGAGAGCTGTTGGAAAATTTTATTCCAACAGCTGTTGAAAACAATTGTTTCATTACCTTATTATGAAAATTATAGGCACAGATGAAGCAGGTACAATATTTCCCTGGCCAAAGAAAATTGTAGGCAGTAGTATCATTAAAGGGCAAATGGATATACCTAAGAACGCATTTCTGTTTATTTCTTTAATTTAATTGGCATACAAATATTTAAAAACAAAAACACACGCACACAAAAATTCCACACAAACTGCTTCTCCTTATGCTATCAGACTATCAGGAATAGGAGAAATGCTTAAAATTTCAGAGTGTCTTTGGAGGCTCTGCAGGTCTCAGGGAGGAGGTGCAGTACTAATTCTGGTTCTCTTAGCTGAGAGAGGCTCTCTAGTGACTGCATAGCAGAAATGAGACGCACAATGCACTGGCAGCCAGGATGTAACGTAGAAACCTGGTTTACTTCATTGCAAACAAATGGACAATATATATTGTACAATATATAATAAAAATACAGCTGATACAAGTGCCACTAATTAACAAAAAAACTAATGTTAAGACTTAAAAATGCTCATTTTTGTAATATATACACTGCAGTAATAAGCCACAATAAATACATCAAATTTCATATCATTCATAATAAATACCGAAAATATAAATACAGAAGAATACAGTTAATTTGAATAAATTATTACAACATAAGATCTAGGTTAAGTTCTGTTGAATATTATTGTAGCTTATATTACCCTTTGGCATCTTTGATGTTACAACTTGTTTAAAAAAAGGAAATTAAGGAAATGTGTAGTTCATGAAGCTTAAAACTATTTCCATATACAGATTTTAAGATGAACTTTCTCTCCCTTTGCTTCTTCAAACAGTTTAAGAGCAGCAGTCCAATTAAATATCTTGCTTAACTGTTGAGACCTCCATAATTTTAGTATGCAATATCATCTGTAATGGAAAATGTTAAGTATGTAACATAATTACTTTTCCCAGAAATTAGTAAAGTTAGAAGTAATGTACAAATTTTAAACTAATAGCTGCAATTACACCACAATTTTATTAGTCCCATTTGAATGATTACCTGTCTGAAAGACCATCAACTTAAATGCTTTTGAGTTTATGCCATGGTGTACTATTTACCACTTGCCAACACAAATTTCAAAAGCAATTTTATATTCTTGGGAGGATATATATATATATATATGCGCATGTACACAGAGAGAGATGAACCTCATAAAAGGGCTGGAGTAGACAGTGTGACTGTTAATGTCTGTTTAAAAAAACACTTTAAAAATATAAAAGGTAATGTGTTGTTTCTGTTTGTGTTTTTTTACAAAATTTCTATTAGTTGTAGATTGAAACAAATCAAAATAACCAATTGCCATGTTTTATGTTAACAGGTATTAAGCAGTACGTTTGTATTAATAATTTTATTTGTAAAAGGTTATTACACCAGAATGCAATTTAACTTAAAAGGTCAACTTTACTAAGACAATATTACAGGCTGAGGATCTTAGGAACAGTTTTGTAATCTACAGATTTTGACTATTTTTGCACTGTTAAATGTCTAGCGCTTATTTTACATCAAACACTTTTTAAACATATTTCACAAACTACACTTCAGACATATTTCCATAGAAGTGCCTACAGTCAATCAATTAAAATAAGTGCCCAGTTATTAAGCCTTGTTTACATGGGCATTTGAGACCTGAAGTTGTGGTATTTGTGTGAAATGGCTTGAAAAATCCCAGCATGCTTGCTTCTGGTTTTAAGAGAACCAGCTGCCAGTGCACATGATGATCTTCTCAAGAAGCTGAAAACTGGTGCTGAATCTGTATCTGAGACTCACAAATGGTTCTTTACAGTGATTCCCCCATTACCCCAGAAAGGTTAGCCTTCATCCACAACCCAACCCCAAAATTTCATTCTTGAGAACATATTTTAGAAATTTAAGATGAAGAAACCTAAAATAAGTACCTGCCATAATGTACTAAGCCTCATTTGAAAATCCCAAGATAAAATGTTGAAAAAAGGACATTTTTTCTTTCCTTTTAGCATCTCTTGTTAGGTGAGAAACTGGGTATATGAGAATATGTGCCTGGGAGCAGAGTTAACTAAAATGATATTGAACTTGTCTTTGAAATTGCCATTGGCAGAGTGAGATAGTAGCAATGCTTCTAGGGTGTTGCTTTTTTGTTTTTTTACCCCATGCATTTGGATAAGTCTTTTATTTAACAGCCACCTGTATAACTCTGGTCTGGAAAAAATGTTATTTCGTGTTTCCACTGAGATCATATTTGGTTACAATATATTAAATAACAGAAACAATATTTTGATCTAATATGGGCAAGCTTGTAGTGAATGTCCATACACTTTTCCATCTTTGCTCTGAAGCAATCTTAATTTCCCTTTTTCCTTCTGGTTTTTGTTTTTTAGTATGCTTTATTTTTCCCTTTAGAAGAAAAATAATCCTCATCAATCTGCCTCTTGCCTTCATCTTTCTTTTCCTCTAAATTGTCTATCTTCTCTGCACTCACTTAAGTGTTCGAACACAAAGGATTATCCTGATCCTTGTATTAGAACAACGATGTACATTTTTATCTTCCACTGTTTTCCCTATCAAGAAAAGCTAATCCCATCTTCATGGTTTTTTGGAAAAGTGAACAGTTAGAGAAGAATGTACATGAGAGACAAACTTCTTTTGACTTGGTTCTACTGGACATTCATTAATGAAATAGAAGTGTCATTGCTAAGCTCCAAATTAAAATAATTGCATAAATAAAGGACAAAATCTGCCTTTCTACTTTTTTTTTTGTTCCACCCCCAGCCTTGGATGAAGGACTATGATCTCAATTGAGAAGGTGCAATACACAGCACCAGGAATATGGTTCTCCAGTCAGTGGGACCTTCTGAGTGGTGGGTGTCTGCCTAACCTTAAAGACAGCAGTCAAAGGACAATACATATTTTAACTCTTAGAATCACAGAATGGCCTGGTTTGGAAGGGACCTTAAAGACCATCTAGTTCTAACCCCCTCTACCCCTGCCACCCACTAGATCATGGTTGTTCAAAACCCCATCCAACCTGGCTTTTCAAGATCGCATTCTCAGCCCAAAGGACAGAAGAGTTGCCCTTGTGCTCGATTTTAATGAAAAGTCTTACTGGACAACAGACCACCCAAACAGCAACAGGAAAGAAGGAAGGAATTAAAAAGAGAATACTAAGGCTGCAAAAGAGGTGTTTCATAAATTGGATGTTCACATAAAAAGTAAAATTCTTGGTATCAGCCATTAGGGTAGCAGAAAAGTCCTCAAGAATGTTATAACTTTCTTCCTTAAGTGGAAGCAATACTCTGGCACATTTATTAGCCATAAAAGTAAAAGCTGCCTTGGATTTAGGAGAGGGAGAGACACTGAAGAGGAAGAACTTGTGAAGAACTCAAGCATGTGTTCACAGGAAGAACTTGTGAAGAACTCAAGCATGTGTTCACTCAGACATCTTTAAAACTACATTGCACTTCTTCATCACTTCACAATATTTTTACTTTGGATTTGACACTTCTTGGAGAAAATGGACAATAATTTGCACATGGACAATGATTACAGAGAACAACAAAATGAAGACTATTAAAAAAACCCTTGAAACACTGAAAAGGCAAATGCTGAGATTTCTCATACCAAGGAACACATAAGTGAACTAGACTCTGTTTTGAAAATAACAGCTTTCTACCATTTTAAAAAAATAGTAATCAGATTTAATATTTTAGAAATAAATTCTATAGAATATATTCTCTGACTTAATTCTAGATTTTCAAAGTATTTTACATCAACTGTCCTGCAACCATAATAAAGCAGATGATGATAGAATTACTCTTTAGTCTCAGCGGGAAAGCATAACGCCCCATAATGCCTAAGGATTTTCTCTATCATCCTCTTCTGTTCCTGACTGTTTCAGGAAATAAAACAACTGGCACAATGAACATTGGTTTATACAACTCACGAGCTGTAACACTGGAGATCCTTATTTAGCAAATGCCTTTTAAAAGGGTATCATGGGTCTCTCTTGCTTTATGTTTGAGTAAGGACACCTGCTTTGCTACAGGAGCAGCCTAGACAAGGAGTTTCAACTGAGAGAATTCAGCTGGCAAAAGAAGACAACATGCAGAGGAGTAAGACTGCCTGTTGCTGCCAAGTATGGTGCTGCAGGAAAACTACAATCTTGCTGCTCAAATGTTAAGCACTAGACAGGTAAACGTATATTCAACACAGCTTTTATTCTAATTTTTCACTGTGAAATTTACTTTTTAACTTCTGCTCATTAATCCAGTCCAAGGAAAGGAGAGCTCATTTTAGCTGTGTTTCACATTAGTGAAAAATTTCTGGTCACTTCTGAGCTGGACTGGGCTTCATTTGGAAAGTGGCAAAGTCTGCAGTACAAAAATTTTGTTAGGCTGCCAAAACATGAGAATAAAATGGTATTTTACCTGTTCTACAGAATTATGTTTTATCACAGTATCTCCAAGTATATCACAAACTAGAGCACAGAGAACGCGATGACACAACAGGACAAAGGCAAAGCCAACAGAACCAAAGTCTTCTCTGTCTGAGCCCAGTACTCTCTATCCAGTGTATCACATTTCTATCTGTCAGGAACACCTGAACTCATAAAAACCATTATACATGCTCTGTTTTGTATTCAAATACATGTATACCATCTTTAACAAAGCAGCTGCGTTTGTGAAGGTACTCCCTGGGAGGCAGGGAAAACAACATCATCAGTTTGTTAGCACATTTACTGAAATAAAACACCCAGCTCGGGCTAGAAACTGTATCTGGATTGGGATCAGTCAGCAATCTGGTGAGTACCAGCACTACCAATATCACACAGGATTCCTGCAGCACTTGGACCAAAGGCAGGATCCCACTGTTAACACAGCAGGGGAGCAGCTGAACCTTATCTACAGCAAGTGATAGTAACTATGGAGTGGAACCAGTGGCCTTGAAGTAAATAAATGTCAACTCCAATTACAATTCACTAGCAGGAACTTCTGTAAATGAAAAATTGTAAAGCTTTACCAATCTAGAATGTTCTGATCTAAGTGGCATACAGCTCAACAAAGAATACTAGAAACTTCTACTGACCAGCTTTTAAGGATGTTTCAATGGATGTGAGTTACAGCTCTTAAAGAACAATTGCAATTGCTGTCATTGTGCCAACAAAGTTCTAATTTCATGTCTAACATCAATTAAAGCGTGATATATATATTTAACAATGCACTTTTTTCCAAGAGAGGTGAAGTTCACCTTATAGGCAAAAAGGCATCTGCTTTTAGGTGCTGTTCCAGTGATGGTCTATGTGAAAATTCTGGTTTATTTCAAGAGAGGGAAATGCTTTTGTTATGACTCATTTTTGTGAATGAGGCAATATAATCACAAATATATACCTGGCTTCTTAGGAGCGTTTATCAGTAGCCAGATATCTTGGAAATAAAGCTAATACAGACTATCAGTGAAGTAGATATTTTCACAAATAATACACAGTGTTGATACAGAAGCAAATACTGCTGGTTATAATTTAGTAACATAATACTTTTATCACACAGAAACAGCCCAAAATGAAAGGACTAGTTATCAACATGACTATTAACCAGCTAGGATATGGGACACAGCATGTATTACTAGCCCAGAAAATAACCGTAAAATATATTCCACCCCATGACTTAAGCTTGCTTTTCCTTAAATGAAGAGTATGTTTTTTCTTCTAAACAAAACATCAAAGTTTAATCAAGTGATGGGAAACTTGACTCTCACCTGATTTCTATATCCTACTCTAGATTTCAGCTAAATTAACCTACCTGTTTTGGTCAGGGTTTCAACTGGTTTTTTTTCACTCTAGTCAACTTATACATGCTAGAAAAGGCTTTAGTTTTGTTATTTGCTGGCATGGACTTGGCTGGGCAACAGGTTTAGCCTGTATTGAAAAAAAGAAAGGTTGCTGGGTTTTTCCTCAGTATGAGTTTATCTCTGTTAGAAGGCTTATTGGTATTATTAATAATAACTATTAGGAACTCTCTATGAATTATGAACAGACTTGACTTTATAACTTGCTGCAAGAACTAAAGAAGGTTTGTTTACTTTGTATCCTGAGATCAAATCTTGATCACAAAACATCACACTGCATCAAAAGAAATGTATTATTAGCTACGTATCACCACCTACTCAATTAGGAATATTTTTTCAACTTAAATCTTTATTCAGCACATTTCAATTTTTGACTTCCAGGAATGAGCTACTTCAAACATGGGAAAACAGTGTAGCACAAATGCTTTATACAGTCCCTGCTCCCTCTACCTCTCTCTTACAAGGTACTGCTTGTTATCCTATGCTGCAGGCTCTAGAGAATTTGGCTTTATTCACCCCTGATGCCCCAATGGCATGGAACATACACATCCAAATACTCAGGAGTTTTTACAGATGCTAATATTAAGGAGGACTGGGATCAGGAATCTGTGCCAATGGAAATAGCAAATAACCATCACCTCAGTATTTAAACCTAGCTGAGATGTATTTTATAAAGCTAATCACTTCCTGTGCTTGCTGATATTATTAAAGATATTTTTCACGTGAAAGCACAGGGGCCAAGAAAATAATTTCTTATTGCTCAGTAAGGGTGTGAATAACAAAGCAAAAGATTTCATTTAACTTTCCCCTGAGAGAAATACCCCAGTAAAGTGTGTGTGGTTCTCCAACACACTGAGGTTAAAGAGCTGCTACTGATCCTCATCTACTGTCCCAGCTCAAGCAGAAGAGATTTGTGCTTTTGGTGCTGGTGTTGAGGGAGAATGCCAAATTTAAGCCTGCTGTTAAAGCAAGACCCCTATATACACAGAGACTTGTTAAATTTGCCCTTAGAATATCTTGAACAGAGTAATTTATTTTTAAGTGCAGAACTTTAGGGCTAGCACATTTCTCTTTAAAAATCAAGGGTATTTGCTGTATGGCATTGGAGAATACAGGCACTTACCTGGCTACTCAGCCTTAGAGAAAGAGACTAGAGTGGTCTGTGACTGTGAGGAACAGAGGCTATGGAATTGCTGAGCCAGATAACCAACATGAGTGCGCTTTCCCAGGAGATGGAATACGTTGCAAGTTTGGAATCCAGTCCCTAGAGAACTAGACTTTTCAATGCAGTTTATATAAAACACGTAGGACTTCTTGTGGAAACAAGTAAATAAAAAACCTTTCCAGCTACTACATGGAGTAAAAATATTTTTGCTAATTTAGCATAAATATGAGAAATCACTTTGCCCAGATTTCATATAAAAACAATTACATTAGCTCTTTTTTTTTTAAAAGCGTATTTTACATTGGCAGTCTTTCTACTGGAGTACTGTACATGATATTTTAAAGAGCTTCTAACCAGAAGAGTCACTGTTACAGAGCTAAAATTTACACTGTGTTTACATGCACACTGTTAACCACTTAGATTTGACACAGATAAAAACTAAGATGCTGATCCTTATTTTGACAAACAAGACAGGCCTACGTTTCAACTACTTGATGTATAATAAATGAAATTTCAGTATTAGAAGAATAAAAATGCTGAAATAGATTTTGAAATCAAAATAAGGCAGTGCAGAATTACCAGTGCAGAGAAAATCTGGTTCCTATGCCTCCTTTTCTAGACAAAAGCAACGCTGTTTAATAAATTAAAGGTATTTTCATTCCCATTTCATTTACAAACAAGTGGATCACAAGGTAATGAATATCCATATGATGCACATGTTCTTTTGCTTGCAGACTTTTGCACATACAAAGTTTCTGAAGCTGTTTTTCCTCACTGAATATACTGTTTCCTAGTAAGACCAAATGATACTAAATTTGCGATACAATCAGAAGTCCACAAAAGCCAGTCTCGTATTTCGTAAAAATTTAGGCAATCTAGACACTTCCACTTTTTATTCCATGCTTTATTTAAACTTTGATCAATAAGGCTCTGCTTTTATAAATTGCATACTGACACGTTCATAAACTGGCTTGGGAAAAACATACAGGGTTTTGTTACAAAGAATTTTAAGATCTTACATTGCCTCAGTCTGGAGCTATGGCATTTCTCCAAAGAGGTTCACAGTTCCCGCAGTTCGTACAGTACTGCAAAGTGGCACTAAAGTGCGTAAGTATCTGAACGGTGGCTGGGCTGAAGGTGCTGTGCGAGCTTAAGCTACTGCTTTGCCGTTATATACAAGATCGCTTTTCTTTGGGGAGGGGTACTAGTTCTGGAATGCCACTGATTTTAGTTTTAAATGGAGGATTGTCTACCTTTCTCTATTCTAGAAGATGTAAATGCCCCCTTTCTGACTCTTCTGTTTGTCAAGAACAGTAAAAGAGAAAATAGTACACTCTAAAAATGTGTTTCAAGATGATTTATCAGAAATGGTATTAAGAAAAAATAAGGAAGGATACAAGGTACTCCAGATGAAAAGTGGACATGCTCTTTGTAACTAGCTATGGATCTTCTGCTCAAATGAACATGCTGTTCATTTTTATCAAAACATGAATCTTAAACTACCATAAATAAAATACATACAGTACAGAACAATTAAAACTTTTTTTTGTACAGTAGTTACTTTTACATTAAACTTACCATCTTTTCAGATATGTTGAAAATTAGGACTCTAAACATGATTATTTCAAAGTATCATTTTTAACAATCTTGCACAGGCCCGACAGTCAAAAACATGAAGCTTTGATTCAGATAGCTTGGCAGGTTTCACATACGTTCATAGGTAGGCTACTTTGAAATATGTTGGATGTGTTTTTACTTACGTGTTTTATCAAAAAAGGGTTTGATTATTTTTATTTAAATCTTTACATGAACTGGTTTTGTGCAATACCACTGCCAGTGTAGCTTGAGAAAACAAAATGCGTCTGGAACATTGACTATACTCCAAGTGTTGTCTACCTCTTAAAAAAGTAAGTTTCTAGGAAAATCCAATGGGAGTGAATTTTAACACAGGAAGTCAGTCCTAGAATAATTTTAATATTAAACAGGTACCGTCTCTACCACTGGTGATTTGATGCACTCTTCGTGCAGTCTGCTCTTTTCTGGGAGGTTTAGTGAATTCTCAGCAGGGTGCTCTTGTACACGACTGTCACCATTCAAAGCAGAAACAAAGCCATCTTGAGAAGGACCTTTCAAGTATGAGTGAAATTCCACTGGCGGGTGACTGGGCCTATGCTCAGTGTATAAACTGTTACAGGGAGCACTGCCATCCCCTTCAGAAGATGAGCAGCAAACAATCACTGAGGGGTTTGCAGAAGGGTAATGAGGGCTGCTAAAAGTTTCCTCTGATTGCCGTGTGTAGTCAACAAACTGTTCTGAAGTCATGTTGTAAGGCACCAGAGAAAGACTACCATTCTTGACAGCATCCCTTTCTGAGTAAGTCTCACCGATCTGGTTAGCAGTGCCAGCAACGTGGTTCTCTATTTGGTAATACAGAGTTGAAGAGTTAGTATAGTATGAGGCATTTTTAGAGTGGTTTTCATGCACAGCAGTTCCATCAGAGTAGCAAAGGACAGAAGGAAGAGGCACCATATCAGCATGGGAGCTCATACTTTCTACAAAATCATCTGCTTTTTCTTCCTCCTCATCTTCCTCCTCATCTTCCTCTTCCTCTTCATCATCATCTGATTCACTAGGGGCTAAACTCTGTGTACTAGAATCTGTAACTCCACTGCAAAAGCTACTCCCATCTTCCTCTTCCTCCTCTTCCCCTGGGCAGTCCAAGTCCTCGGCTGACTGGGAATGTAAAACTGCAGCTGGGGGTTCGGTTTCAATCTCAAAATTTTCTGCAATTGAATATTCAACTGGATGGGGTCCTGGACTCATGGAACTACTGTGTGCACTTATCTCAGTGTGGCAGCCATTGAGTGCTGGAACTTGCTGCTCTCTATTTTTCTCCAATTCAAGCTTCATTATCGTGTGCAAAAAGTGAGTCCGTACACGGATAGGGTTAAATTCGATTCTACCTGCTGTATTGCTACACCCTTCTTTAGTGCAACCGCATGGAAAAGACATACGATCCACCTTTTAAAAAAGAGAATACAGATTAACAACATGAAGCAAAAGCCTGGTGACATGACAGAACCTAGACAGCCTAGAGAAATACAATGTTCAAGTGGGATTCACCTTGAGAAATGCCTGTAAAATTAGTCAAAGCTAACAATCATTCAGGGAGTCAGCCCTGGAATTTAGCAGTACTGAGAGAACAGTAAGGGGCCTGGACATGCTCCACTATTGAAGAGTAAGGAAAAAATTATTCTGTTCCATAGGTGAAAGTATTACACAGTGGAACAAAAAATAGGTAGCTTTTCAATTTCTCGATCTGCTACAGCTTTACTTCATTTTGTGCTCAAATCCAAGCAAAAACATTACCAGAAAGCATCTTAAAATTTGGTAAAAATCACAGAAACTAAGCACCTATTGAAACAAAATAAATGGTCTATAGAAATCTTTATAACATTACCAATGGGGACACCTGATCACAGAAAACGGGAACAAAAAACTCAAGTGCATTTTAAAAGGTAATCCAGTCAATTCTAGATGCAATACTGTAAGCTCAGCAGACTGGGCACAGAACTTGTACTAATACTTATCTTATATTTTTGAAAATGTGACTGAATCCATGTGTTGTCAAGTTTGATTAGATAGCCTAAAGTCTGTGACTTTCATCTACACTGTAACACCTAAACATCAATTATGTGCAGGAGAACCACACAACAGAATCCAGTACATCTTCCCCACATGTAGAGATGAGAACAGGAACAGCAAAGAGAATGTATTATTTAAAATAGCAGAGAAAGTTTAGCTTGGATTTATGAGATGATGAAAAATGCATTCAGGAAGAAAACTCAGCTGCAAAACAGCAACTCAGCAGAACTAGCAGAAATATCTTTTAGGGAACATTTTGGGACACGTACAGCTGACACTATGTAAATGTACAATATGAAATACCTCTTCAGTCTGCAGAGGAAAAACTTACCTGCTAAAGTAGCAGATACCTTTTATTGCCTACATGCAAATTTATCATGCACGGATTTTAAGTATCATGCATGTTACATACAGGACAGTACCACAGAATGTCATTTATTGTTTCTTACGGAGTTTGGACTCTAATTCACATTTGGAGTGTCTGCTAACTGTCTCTAAAATGAAAGGTAATATCCCTTCTGAAATCTGCAGGCTACTTATTCTTCTGTTGTCTGCATCTGCCTATTTAGATAAAGGCCTAAAAGGAGTATGAGGAGCAGAATACTTGTGTAAGAACAAAAAACACCCTAAACCATGTATGTGCCTAAAATCATAATAAAGATATTTTAGATTGTTTGTATTGATTGCCCACTATATACTCTTAAAATGGGGCCTTAAAAAACTGGTTGGAGATCCACAAGTGTTATTGCCTAATACTTAATTTCCCATAGTTATAACTTCAACAAAAGAAAGTACACAGGTGTGCATGGACACACACCCTTCCCCCTCCCCCAGATAATTACATAATGACAATAATGTAGACATTTACCTGACATTTTATGCCTGCAAGACTGCAGGTGCAGGTTTCTGGGTCACAGAACACACGGCAGTCACAGCCACAATCCTCTCTGGACAGGCGGATGGCTCGCAGCTCGTGCTTTTCTTCCACGTCGATCTTCTTCACTCCAGAAGCTCGCAGCAATGCCCGCCGCTTTTTTGTAGGCAGGGGTTGGAGAAAGAAGTACTCATCTACTTCAGTGTTGTCTAGATCAATATCATCATCAGAAATGTCATCCAGAGTCAGTGTATTGGCTTCCTCGGATTCCACCGTACCATTCTTTGTCATCTGTTGCACAGAACAATTAACAAAGTCCTTAAACTACGCTCACATGTACGTCATGTCATAGATGGCAATATGTGAAATGCATTACCAGTGTTCAAAGCTGTACGTAAATATGCTGCATGACTGCCAGGAATTTCAGAAAATTGATCACAGATTAAGGTGACCGGGCACTTCTTTCACATTTAGTATATGAACTAAATACACTTTTTTAATACCAAGTTTGTAATGAAGGTAAGAAATTATCTGTTATTTACCTAAATTTACTGTTTGTCATTAGTTGCTAGAGCTCATGCCTTTCTGAAATTCTGGTCTTTTCTGTATTGTTTCACAAGATAATTTTTGCGACCTTAATTGATTCCTGTCTCTGAGCTCTCTGAAATTCTTAAATATCCTTTTTGAGACAGCAATTATACTACTGACACGGGTTCAGATTATGATGCGTCACAGGTTTGTAAAATGGTGTATTTTATGTACTATTCACTACCCTATTCTTTAGCCTGACAAGTTGTTTGATGTTTATACAGCTGAGGTCAAAAAGCAGTATTTCCACTTAGTCACCTGGGCAGACACCTATGTTTGCTTCTTGAGCTGACAATTTTAAGCCTGGAAGTCACTTAATTTTGCTTTTTTCTATCTACATCGCTTCATTCTGACCTAAGTGATTCTGTGATTCCTTGTTTATTTCCACTGTGTTTCACACTGCTGATGATTTAGCTCTTCTGAACTTCTTTCTAACTCCCTTTGGTCCTAAAAAGAACCCACTTAGCTTTGTGTTTTCATAGATTTGAGTACTTGACTAATCAGTCCAGATTATTCTTAGGTAGGTAACAAATGAATACATTTACAAAAAAAGGAAGTAAGTTCTTAACCTCTTATGGAGAATCTTGAGAAAAGTTTCAAGAGGATTTCTGCTCTTTTCCTAGGAATATGAATTTTTGAGCCTCTGCAGAAACAAGCATCTCAGTACTTTATTATTACCAATGTACAGGCTAGTTCTCAAAGTTTTCAAAAATTGTTTCAAAATTAAATGGCCATGAGCAAAACATTCGGTGGCACATTCCCAACACAGCACACTTCCGTACCATACTCCTATAACTGATCCCATATAGAAAGGGGTGAATATATTCAAGGAGAAAAGAAAAAAAAATTACTGCTCTGAAGGAAGGTAGAGCTCACTGGTTATATCTGCCAGAAAACACAACTACAGGGTCTAGAAAAATTCTTCTACAGAGGAAATTGCTTGAGAATCAAAAGAATATCAACTATTAAAGTTCAGAGAGACAATGACATTCACTACAAAAAATGTATTTTTTCAATCTCAATTTACTCAGATTGAGCATCATTCTCCATAGCAAATGTGAAGCAACTGAAGTTATATGATTTATTCTGTCATACATCTTTTATTATTGTTCTATGAAATAATTTTGCTTAAAATGGGAAAAGAAACAAACAAATTCACAATGTTCACCCTGCTCTGTGTAATGTTCTCAGCTGATGACATTGCTGATTTACACAAGCACAGACAAGCACATGGTCTCATACATTTTTGAAGAAAACATGGTGCAATGATGTGATATTTATATACTGGTGAAGTCTCAAGTCCCATTTGCATTAACAGTTTTGTCATCAGCAGCCAGTGAAATTCTTAGTTTTGCCTTACTTACTTGCAGAGAATTTCACCTTGGCTTGTTATCCCAAATAAATTTTTAGGCACCAGTTTTAAATACAGATAAAATACTGAAGTCATAAGTACAATAACCTGTTTCTTGTGCATTTCAACATTCACACATTTAACAATTATCACTGTAAAAGTAAGTCCCCATTTTTATGCTACTGTGTCATCTCCATCTAGCTATGTTTCTGATGTGTATGAAAGCAGCCTTGAATCTTAACCATTCCACTATTTTTGCTTTCCTTATATTCCCAACTGTTTTATTTTATCATTTATATTAACAGTCCATCCTTTCCACAGTCTTTTGGATTGTAACTGTCATTTATGGCATTATTGAATTACTTGACACTGAACTCCTACTGACTGCGCACTTTTTTTGGCAATCACATTTTTGTGCTTAGAACAACTGTGCAAGAAAACCTGTGTTTTCACAGGAAAAAAAAACCCCAACAAACAACTAATTATTCCTGACTTGTTAAGTCAGGCTAAAAGCAATATTCTTCCCTTTGAAGAAGAGTGTTGGGGTCATGACTGGTAGTCCCTATATACAGTTTATGTGTACACATTACACTGCACAAAGAAAACTCCTGAGATCAGCAATCGTCCCCTCTTAGCAATTCAGCACCACATTTAGTTCACGCAGAGGTGTTCTCTCACTTCCACAACCCCACTGTATAAGCATTACTGTTTCTCTTTTTAATGTATTCTCAAACTTTCTTCTTAACTGCAGCCTTTGGAGTTTAGTGCCTTCATTTTATTTAATGTTTCAGTTTATCATGTCTGTTATCCCTATAACATTCAAATCCCAATCAATGTGCACATACTTCTAGCTCTTTCTTCACCTCAAATACAGGCATTTTCAAAATGTCCTCTCAAACTTCCTTCAGATTGTTTTCTTACTCCATTTTCTGTTATGCATTTCACATTACACTAGCTGGTAAAAGAAGGGGCAATAGCTCCCTAATCAGTTCTGCCAGGCCCTGGGACAATGGGGAGATTATTTACACCAGGTATTTCAATGTATTAGTCCAGTAAGGTAGGAAAAGCAACATTAGAAGTCATCCTTTTTCCTGTACATTCTACAGAGAGAGAGAAGTAAATCCACACAGGGATTAAATGCATCTTGAATTAGCTGCCTGTAGCTAACACCCCATTGTACACACAACTCAACCTGAATATTTCAATCCAGAATGGCACCCTTGGTTACATCTTTTTATTTACGTTAGCAACGTAAAACTAAGTACAGTGTATTTATGTTTCTTTTATTTCTTTGTTTGTTTAATATATAATAGGGGAATGACCTACCTAAGAAATCTGATTTCTTTAGTTTTCTATACACAAGGCTCAAACCACTCCTTAAGCAGATCACTGTTATTTAATCTAAGTTTGAAGCTGTGGAGCAAGAAGAATTCTAATCCCTGCTTCTGTAATTATTTTACTATTGTATTCAATTACTGTTTAATAAAAATTAATTTTTAGGACTCTTACCCATGAGGTGAAGGCTGTAACTGGTCAGCACACAAAAGCACCTACAGAACCATACCAATCCTGTCATGTATTTCCTCCTCCTCCTCCTGCAAATCTTAACTGCTTTGCTCCACAGCAGCAGAGCATTAAGGACTGGACTCCAGTCGTGCTGAACGCCACATGCATCCAGCAGGCCGGAACATCAAATGCATGGCATCAGCCAGCAGTTTGCCATTGCAAAGCACTTAGCTCATGACTCCTCTGCAGGATGATTGCCTTGTTGGTTTTGTCTCCTCTAATTTTTTTTTCTCCATTTTGCCACACAAAGAACAAATGAATTAATAAAATGAAAGATTCTAACATTTCTTTAAAAAGTAACTGGGCAACTACAGAGGGAGGAAGATTATCAAGAACTATCAAATACGTTTTCCAGAACTTCAGGGGAACATAAGCTCTCTTGGTCATCATAATATTGCTCATCTGCATTAAACTTGATATGTAGACAGGTAAATTTCCTCATAAATCTAAAGGTTAAAGTCATGACCACAGAACGAGGGCCAATGAATATGTGAAGCCTTTGGGGGAAATTCAGTCCAACTCAGTAAAAAATGAAAAATGTAGGATGGACACCTCTGTCTTGCCCTAGCTGGAAGTTATTCCTTACGACTTCCCACAAAGGGAACCAACTGTGTCCACAGACCTGGGAGCCTTAACATCACTTGTCTCATGCTAATAATTTTAACAAATTCAAATTTTAGGAGACATTATGAATAATGGCTTTTACATCCCGAATTTTCACATTCTGCTGCTAACAAGTGTTTATGCCCCTGTCAGCAGTATTTACACCAAAGTTCTGGTACTAAATGGCCAAAGTGACTTGAAGATGATTTCACAGTCTTTATCTGCTTTTAATTAGAGGTGTTTCTTATTTGGCTCTTTGCTTTTAGCAACTAAAACAATAAACAGTACCTAATATTATGGAAACTCAATTTCAATATATTCCTGTATTTCTACCTTTTTTAAACAAATTCCACAGGAGAGAACACTTTCTACCCACCAATTAGTATATTTTAATGCAATGCAAAAAAAAAAATCCCAGGGAAACTGAAAAAAATGTTACTTTCTATTTGCATAATGGTTTTCAAATGGAAAAACCTCTGACTTAACTTTGCTCTACTTCATTTTATCAATTTCTTCATTTTTCTCTGATGTACCTTTTTATGCAAATCCTGATTAGCACATTTTCATTAAATGAATAATAATTTTACTGACATAATTGCTGACACTGTCACCTTAGAATGCCACATTTCCTTTTTTATTGATTTAGAAACTATGTGAATGACCAAGCAGCTCTTCAATCTCTAGAATGGAAAATCAGCAAGGCCCTGTTTTCTAAAGCAAACAAAACATGCTCGGTGCCTTATAGTGACTCTTCACTAATTCAGCAAGTCCTGGATTTTCTTTTTATGCTTGAAATTTTTTATTTTTTTTAACGCAAGCACATAATCAGGGAGGCAACTAAACTGAGATTAACAGACTAGTTAAAAAAGGAAGTTTTCTGTTGCCTATGTTTTTATACGTACTCCAGATGAAGAGGAATATTTTACTCTAGTAAAAGATTTAACAACAGTAAGATGCAAATAAGGAATGCAAATAAGGAATGCAACTAAGGCTCTCCTTATTCACTGAACAGTTATGAAGAGATTTTGCAGGAACTTAATAGTCTTAGTAATCATCCACTCAAACAAATGACTAGGAAGATGGAAGAAAATGTATTTGGAAAACAAGCAGAAAGTCTGGTCTGTGTCCCCAAAACAGACTGGGCTGAAGTGAAATAATGAAGAAAGGAGATCCATCCCAGCCAAGAGAAGGGCTAGGAAAGGATGAAGAGCCAAGCTCTAGTCCATATGGACAAAGGCTAAAAGGCCTCATCCAATCTTTCAAGGTAAATAAGATCTGTGATTTTTCTTTATTTACTTTCTAGCTAGGAAAAGTGAAATATTTGTGTGCTTGACTATTCTTTACCCCCTCCACTGGGGATTCCTCTCTTTGTGCTGATTCCTGGAAGTCAGCCAAGGGATCTACAGTTAGTCATCAGCTACACTGACCCAGCATAATTCACACTTGATGCTCTGAAAATCCTGTGATGTGAGATGTTACAGGTATAGCCTCTATCAAGTGGTAAGTCCCTAACACTCTAGTAGCCTTTGGCTTCCAACAAGTCCAAACATGAGTCTTTGATTTGCCTTTGTCCTGAGTGGTTTTATGTTTGTTCTACGACAGCTCTAATTTTATAACCTTACAATTTTATTTAAGAATCTATTTATGAAAAAAAAACCAACCCAGACTGAAAAAAGTAATTACAAATGTGAAGATCATGCACACTTCCTCAGGCCTTCAGACACAGAACTCCTGAACTCATAGTTCCTTCTATGAGAAAAATGCTTAAAGGCATTTCTTAAACTTGGAGGGTGCCACTTTGCTCTGCAGTAGAAACAGCAGAAACAGAGATGTAGTATCACAGAAGAAGGGGATGTGCAGCAGAAGCTCAGCTACAGTTCTAAATATTGTTCTAAATATTGTTTTAATTACAGGATTCATCTGAAAAAGAGTCAAAAATATATGTAACACAATGCATGCCACAAAAAAACAGAAGTTCTGCCACCAGTTTTAAAGCAGCAGAAGGAACACAGTCCCTTTCCTTGTTCTCCTCTACTGAAATATAGAGTTTCTTTCCTCTCCTATGTTTTATTTAAAAGGATGGCTTTATTGGGAAGCTGGCCCCAGGGTCAGCTTCCCAATGGCAGGGAGGTGCATCAGGAAGTGTGTGGCCACCAGGTCAAGAGGTGATCCTGCCCCTCTGCTTGGCCACATCTGGAGTACTGTGTTCAGTTCTGGTCTCCACAGTTCAAGAATGACAAGGAGCTACTGGACAGGGGCCAGTGGAGGCCACAAAGATGATGAGAGCTCTGAAGCATCTCTCTTCCGTGATTCTGTGAAAACTACCCAGGATTTGTTCTGACTAGCTAACCTGATATAACTGGTTAATTTATCTGACATGTTTCTTCTTTAATGGACATTCTTTGGTGAAATAGTAAAGACACACAATCATAAAAATTGGTATACTGCAAATGAAAACATTTTAGTATCACTGTTTCTCACTTTTTGCCAAAGTCACTTAAGTTGGCTAAGAAAAGAAGATCTTTCACTTTCTGTACTTATAATGTTACCATTCCCTTGTCCAACAGGGCCTGTGCACAAGCTTAGAAGACTCATTCTGTTCCTGGCACTTCCAGACTTCTGCTGGACACCCCGTTCAAGGCTAACTCCCACCACTCTCCGCTTTTTTTTTTCCTCTCTGTAGAAAACAGGGAGTAAACACCAACCTCCCTGTAAAGCACTTGGAGGTACTCAGCAATGGCAGCTACAGGACCACTTGGTATTATCAAACAAAAATGCATCTTCAATAAAATTAAAAAAACCCAGGAAAATGCTCATTTCAATTGAAAATGGAGCTCATAGAAAGCAGATGGCTTTGTTTAACACACACACACACCTTGTGCCTATACAGCTCATTTACATTAAGGCAGGGATCAAAATCTCAGACAAGGTTTACCTTTAACTTTAGAGAATTGAGTTTTTCCTCCCTTAGATGCTCTCTCAACATCTCTCGGTGAAGCCTCTCCTGTTCCATGGCGAATTCTCCCAGTGTATACTGGCGCACACTGTTGTGGCGAGTCGACATTCCCAGCGTGCTTCCTCCTTGGCTGGGAACACTGGTGAAGCCTTGCCTTCTCGTGAAGTAATACACAGTAACACAGTTAAAATGGACATTTTTTGTTCTCTTCCGCTTCTCTCTCTTCAGGATTGAAGATGCTGGAACAGAGGCAGATTTCAGTGTGAATAACTTGCAGTCAGGCAGCAGATATGTTAAGGTAAAGGGAACTACATGAGTGACAATACCTGACTACACAGACACTGCATTCCAAGGTGTGCAGTCTAAATGAGAAGATAATGTTAGAAATATTTACCATGTATGCAAACCTAGAAGCCATTACAGTCATTAACAGCATTGTCTACTTCAGAAAATAAATACTTGGCCAGGAAAGTTTTTCTTTCCCATCGCGTCATAAAAACGTTTTATCCTTTTACCAAGGAAGCAACCAAATCCTAGCAAAAGGAACTTCTTTAACAGTGTCACTGCACAGATGGTGATCCACTGACTCGCACCTCTTCCAACCCCTGCCAACAAAACAAGGTTGCACAAGGCAGCAGAGATCCACAACTCTACAGCACTGGGTCACACTGATGGAAAAGATTAGTATCTCTTATCATTGAATTTGTGATAAATTAATGTTGGAAAAATGATAAAAGCAGTATTTTTAGTGTTTCATACTGTCTCAGAAATTCATACCACGATCACCACTGAATGATATAGGAATAATGTTGATTAGCAGACCCACTTTGTTTTTCTTTACCTTCATCCTCCTTTCTGCTGCCATCCACTGAATACATGTGTGTGTATACAGTCTAATGTGTACAATTTTGACAAAAAATGAAATCTAATATTTTCTAATTATTTTCTGATTCCACTCATACCTGTGCTCAGTTTTTTTTATAAACATATGCAGTAACATACAAAACTTGTTTGGAAACAAATGCCAAATTTTAACTGTTAAATATTCTTCTTTTGGTTCTACAGACACTTAGCAACTCCTTCCCACAATACTGATCTATTGTTTCTCACTGATAACAGCTGCATGCCTTTAGAGGAAATAAAAAAAGACACACAAACCTTAGAGACAGATAAGAGACACTCCTTGATTTTTAAAATGAGCAGTCCAATTTATTTGATTTGTTGCAAAATAGCAACAGGTTGTTGAGAATGAAGCTAGAAAGTCATTGCTTTGCAGTTTACAGGCAACAACTGCAGGTGTGTGCACGTGTGAATCAGAGACCAGAATTGTGAATTGCCACAATTCAGGCAGTAAAATGAATTAATGGGTGCCTGACCACTCTTGAACAGCTTGGAACCATTCTATAAAAGTAGTAAGAGCAACAAGATGTACAGCAATAATCTAGAATTCCATTATTTCTAGAGATGGGATGCACTTGGCCTTCAGGTCTGGTCTTGGAACAGGTCTTTATTGTCACAGGTAAAAACATATTCCAGCCTCTATTACTATCATTATGTTGTGAAATGTTAATCACCACAAATGTAAATCCACAAACTTCTACACAAAGTAATATTGTCAAAACCCCCAGCATCATCTACCAAACTGTGTAAAAACCAAATATATTAGAAAATAAAGTCCTGTATCCAAATTACAGACAGTATATCCTACTGACATTACCACAGAACTCTTTGTGGCTCACTGAAACATTGAAACAGGATTACGTTTTCTAAATACTAAAAGACGGCTATAAGTATGGTTTGCTATATAAGTAAGAGGCATTTCAGACCTGCTGCAGGTACGTTGGGTTATAAATACAAAACAGATAAATAAGATCAGGTCCTGTTACTTACATGCTCCCAGTAAAGTGTGTTACAATAAAAGCTGTAGGATGTACAAAGGCGAATCAAAAGACAAACTCTGTTAGATTAGGCATGTTTAACTTACATCCAAGTTGTAGCAAACCTCACATCAACAGAGCTTGTAAAAAATGTTTATAGAAGCCTTTAGTGAGGGCAGAGGCTTATTTCATTTAGTGAGGGAAGAGGCTTATTTCATTAGCAGAGAATAGCTGATAGGGATGTGTCAATTTTGCATTATATTAAATATAGTTTTAATGTGCTGTTCTTTTGCATATATACCACAGTTTCAAAATCAAACTACCTTTAATAAAACCCATTTTTTAGCATTTGGAAGATGGGGTAGTTTTCATACTGAGACATTTACTTTCGACGTAACTTAAAAGCAAATACTCTAAATCAGAACCTGCACTGCTGATATGCTCTAATACATAAGAAAGTGCATATTTTAAAACCCCTTTTTCTGCTGAAGGAGGTATCTGAACCATTCTGGGGTGTATCCAATTTCTGATGTAACAGTATCGATGTTATTTGGATCTCAACTGGATGATGCCTCTGTTTCACAATAAATACCAGCAGCTACTGAAGGGCAGGCAGCTTTTTCACCGAATAAATGAACCAGTCACAAATGAAATGAGAAATAAAATTATTGTAAAATACTCAAGGGAAGAAAAGGAAGTTGCTCTTGAAAATATATATATATATATTTTTCATGAAGAAATCAAAGGTAATTGCACCTGTAAATCTCACAAGTTAGAGAATCACACAAACCTTTGAATCCTCATCTGTAAACCTGAGTGTCTATGACACAAGGTCTGTGTTGACAGTAATCTGGTTTAGATCTAAGATGTGGAACTCCTGACAGGGCTGCTTTACTGGCAGAAATGACAAATGCTGCCATAAAAGCACTTCTGTCTTTTCAAGTCTGTCAATCTCTTTAGGGTAGAGATACTACTTTCATTCTAATGGCTAAACATAAATAAATGACCCTTAACTTTTATTCACACACTACGCACTAATATTAATAGCTAAATGAAGCTAAGCAGAAGAGTCTGTGACCTAGTTACGCCCAGATGAAAAAAAAAAAAAAAAAAAAGAATTAATCTATGATAAAAACTAGATACCATGAATGAGCTTTTATACTATGTGGATTTTTGCCCATGTGTGTGCCATCAAAATTTAGAACATGAATTTCATGCATTGCCATACATTTATGCCTAAAAGTTCAGTCAGCAGTGTCTCAGTAAAACTGCAGCTGTCATGGGCGGTCTTAAAGAACTCACTAATGCATGTCTTCAACTTCTTTATAGTTCTCATCAGTTTCAGTAACTGAATTGTCAACGCCATTCCATCAAAGTTGATTGTTTTTGGGGGCTTTTTTGATATATCACTGATTAAAACTGTGTCAAAATAGAATTAAACTGAACTTCACGAAAATGTTGACATACTGTAACTGCACCATCACCAGCACTGTAAGTTCAGCACGAGACTGAAGATGTGTATTGAAGACAACGTGAAAGCTGACATGCATTTGTTGTAAATACCATTAAAGTTTGTGATGTTATTTATTAATGCCATAGTTCTAAGTCAGACAAATTGTATGACAATCTGTATAATTAAACATGCATGTAAACATTCAGAGCCCTCAGAATACATGGGATGACTTTTTCTGAACACATCCTGTCTTTCAATAGAGCTCATTAAAGGGCAGAGCTAAGGCCCTGTGAAGAACTCCACGGTCATCTCCTGAATGCGACTGTCAGGAAAGAGTTAGAATATATTCATATTTATGTGAATGTTGTTTACAAGAACAGATCTGGCAGGAACTGCAGGAGCTTACAGGATTGTATTTGATTACTCAAAAGCATAGATTAGAATGTCAACAAGGAGACGTGAGAATTGTGACCACCTTAGTTACCAAGGACATGGAAAGAAGCACAGTCAGCACTGCAAAGGCACTGTGTTCTTGCTCTATTGCACTTCCTAAAAATCTCTGAGCAGAGGGCTGCCTTGATGTGAGCTCAAGAATATTATTAGATACTGAATGAAGTGCTGAACATTTTCCAACATCAGGGACACAGTGCTCTCTAACTGATTCAAACCCTTTGCTTATAGCCAACCAAAACAGAACTACCACCTTATCAAGAGTCAGGGGCATCTGTTATTTTGCATGCACTGTACCTTACACAGTATGTTCAAATCTGCTGGAATCACTGCTAAGGACACTGCTTAACTCAAGACAGAGCAGAAGAACACACAAAATACCTGATCTATTAGAAAGCATGAATGTACACCCAGCAAAATTTACTGAGATTAATCAATTAGTAAGCTCCTTTCAGAATGAGGGACACAGATTAAAGAGGCAGGCAAGCCTTGCACAGAGCCAGTTTCTAAGCAAGAACTTGTAACCTGTAATTTTATCCATAGAGTGTAAATGCCAGAGTTTTCCAGAAGAGATCTAGTAAAGGCCTTCTTGCTTGGCCAGTCTCAAAAAAAGTACTTTGAAGCCATCTGCCTGTGTAACAACTGCTATCCATGGATGCCACCATCATCTGTTCTGTGCAAAAAGCACAGTACTGACTCCAGGCAGGGGCTGCTGGGCTGAGAGGTGGTTTTTTAGCAGCTACTGGACAGACACTGTCAGCAGGAACTAGAAGGTGGGGTTTGAAATGAATGCCACCACTTTGGCGTGTGAGGATGCCAAAGGGACAGGAATATTCATCATCACCTAAAACCGTCCTATGGATCCCACACGATATTCAACACATTTATACAATACAAGTCTGATACATTCCACAGAAGGAAACAAATACTCCATTCTCAAGTATTTAAAAATGTAACATAATTTTTTGTTCCATGTTTCAAGATTATATGGAATTATATATTTCTGAGAGATATGTAAGTATTGCAGTGCATAAAATATATCAATAATCAGAGTGAAGGTTAAAAGTGTTAAGAACATAACTACCAGTACTACAGAACTATCTCTCAGAGAAGGTCATTGTATCTGAACAAGGTCTTCAGAACAGATATCTTTAAACAGGAGTGTCGGAAGTCCTAATCTGAAATAATATCAATTAGCAAAATTTTGATTTTTGGCATTTGACATTTGAATGGCTTCATTTCTGGATTGAGCAGAGCAGAGCTCAAGTTAACAACCACACACTATCTATGGCAAAAATGGCAACTGTATGTAAACAAAATTCCTAAAGGTAAGGCCAAAATAATGAAAAGAAAGCTTTTAATAGCAAACCATTGTTTAACCCAAGCATGGTTAACCCAACCTGGAAACCCAATGTGCCCTCTGTGCTCACCATTTTGCTCTCCTTGCTCAGGGTGTGCCTGCACAGACACACAGGAGGATGCACCTACTCCTTTTTTCTTAGTTACTAACCTCTCCCCCTCGTAACAGTTCTCGTTATCCACGGCAGTTATAATTTGTTTCATATAATTTGACTGAATACATTTCTGTCATTTCTCTTTATGCACAATTCCTTATGTCTTATGCACTTCTCTGGCTATTGAACATACAAGGAAGCTCTAAGGTTTCCAAAATTTAAGCACACATGTATGGAGAGCCAGGGACCTGCAGAATGGCACAATGCCTAAAAGCTCCATATCAAGGTTTTGTAATACAGCAAAATCCTTTTTCAGTCACTCACTGTGATACAGACTAGAGGCAACTGATCAGCAGTCTATCAAGAAACTGAGATTTCAGTGATTTATTCATAAGGCTGCGCACAAACATCAAAAGATGTAACTTTTATCAACATTATGCTTATTAAAATGGTTGCAATTTAAAGTGATAACGCTTTATCTACCAAAAAGTACAATTTTTATCTCCCAGTGGCTAACATTAATGACATGCAAGATGGTTTACCAGAAAGACTCTGTTTCCCAGATTTTTTTGTTTCAGTTTCTAGGTACTTGATCAAGAGTATTAAAATGTATTTTGAGACACAATACGTCAGGTATGAAACAGGAGGCCCCACTAATTGACTTTTCAAAGATACTCTAAACATAAAACTTTAAAGTCAAAATTGAAGAAAGTATCGATGTAAAAAAAAAAAAAAAAAGCAACTATCATGAAAATAACCATAGCCTTAAAAAAGAAAATTGTTCTGCAATATAGCTTCCATTGCTGCTGTCCCTTCTCACTTAGGCTACTGTATCACATAAATCTCCATCCCAAGGACAATTAATGGGAGAAGGGTGAATATTACGAGTAGTGGCTTGAAAATAGAATTTCCTGTCAGATTTATCCAGCCTAAATTATGTTGTACAAAGCATTGATCTGTGCTGGAATTCTGTCACCAAACACAGCAAGTGAGTAAATACTTCTGGGTTTGGAGCAAGACTCCTCAACAAAGAAGGTAAGAAAAATGAGAGCCATTCAAATCACATGAGGTTAGAAACTACAGAAAGGCTTTTGTTTATCAACAGTTAATAAAAGAGAATGAAACAATTTATATGCAGAAAAGTTTAAACACACATCTAGAGCAATGTATTCCTCTAGGAATAGACAAGGGTGAAGAAAGAGCAATACACTGATTTTTAACAAATCAGTGTAATATATTTTTAATATATTTTAATGTAACTAGAGCACTGCAGTTAGACTGTCTCCTTAGTGCTGTAGTTATATGAAAGAAACCAGATGGTTGCCATCACCTTATTCCTACCAACAGTCTCATAACAGTTAGATTTTTTGCACTTTTGTATTGCAAACAAAAAATTTCAAAATTTTTCAAAATTTCAAAAAATTATTGGGAGACTGAAGAATTATGACTCTTTTCCAGAGCTTATTAAAAGCCATGAATCAGCAGCTCTCTAACTTCTGAAATCATGTGCCCTTTTTTCCTACCCCATACCACGATATTTTCCAAGGAGTGGAGAGATAGAAGCAGAGACTCCTACTGACATCTGCACATGGGGCTCAGCTGTTTACCTGCCTGCCCGTCCCACCCACAGCCCCCAGTCAGGCTGGAAAGCCGAGCCCTGAGAGGTGCAGGGGGAAGACACTGGTGGGCACCACCTGCCAACGCCCCCAGGCACCGCCTCCTCCACTGCTGGGATAAAGCTCTGCAGCTGCTTCTGCTGCCCCACCCTTCTTCACCTCAAGCTGTATTTTCTTCACTCCTCCCTGAAAATAACCGTCATTCATCTATTCGGGAATTTGTGAAAAATCAGAAGATACTCCCAACCCCTTCCACATTTGAAAAATTCAGGTTTTATCATACTTAGTCATCATTTATTTCCTGTATCTTGGTACCACATGCCATCATTGGCCCAGCTGACTCCCAAACCCCATGATAAGTAATTTTCCAAACGGGAAAATCAGTATTTCCACTAGCAGTCCAATGTATGCTTAAAAGAATCACCCAAGCTTCATTTGTATATGAATAAATTACAACTGATGAAATAGGTAAGCAAGAGTAGTAATATTGCTGTCAGACTGAAACAAAGCTTTCCTGACTTGCTCTCTCATACATCCAAGGCACTATGCAGAAGCACTGTTCATTTGCCTTTCAACATCCTCATTTTCCAAGCTGGGCAGTGGAGCTGCAGCAGTGTGAAACCTGTGGGAGACACAGCACTTCCTTCTGCATCTTTAGTGGCTGAAACAGAATCCAAACCTCCACCTAAGAAAAGCACCCACTGAAGCTGTATTCATCCATCAAATGCAAAACCTGCTTCCTAATTTTATACAATCCTGATAGGAATGACATTTTAAGCTCATCATGTTTTTCTAACATTTTTTACCCAGAAAACTGGTAGTTCTTTGATTACAAAACTTAAATGATCTCAGCTCTGGCTGAACTCCAAGACATAAGCACTTTCTTCTGTTGTCTCAGCTATTCTCCTGATGTCAAAGACACATTAAAATAAATGTGAACCATATGGCTCCCCAGCAGATTACTCACACTCCTGCATCAATGAGGGCAAAGCAATTCATTGTCACCAGTGCAGAAATATCTTAGGCATGTGAAAATTTCAAAAGGCTGTAAAAAACATGTGTGAAACAGCCTTTTGGATTAAAGCTCTGTCTTAGACAAGAGGAAATGCTGCATTTCTTACACTCTACTACCCATTTGTCTGCTTTTTACATACTCAGTATCATATAAACCATTATGGCAAGAAGGATCGGCACCATTCTCCACCTGCTCCATGACTTTCCCATGCAGTGTTTCATCAAGTCTAACACTACAGAACAGCAAAGCCTAATCCGTCCTGGTAATCCAGGTCAAAACACTGCTGACAAAAGCCAGCTTGCTTCCCAACCCTCACAGAAAACAAAATCTAGGAAAAGGATGTATCCAGAAATTGCTTCTACCTCTTTCTCTTACCTCTCTTCTATCCCATTGTCTTCCAAAAGGTATTTTGTAAGAGTTTCCATACATTTAATTTACAAGTTTCCAACACTGAATGATAAAACATTTTTCCTACATGCTGGAAATCCACACTAAGAGGAAATGCTGTGACATAAAATACATCCTCCAAAAGAAACATGTAGACTTGAGGACAAGGGAGGTATTTTCTAGAATAAATTTGAATCTGGAAGTCTTGAGGGGAACTGCATACTCAGTTGTAAATTAGTGGAAATTTGAGGGAAGAGGGACAATGCTGTGGAACATCACCACCTACACAGAGCACTTCACTGGTCTATCCTTCTAGTACTTTCCTTCAGGGTAAAGCCAAAGCTAAATTTACTTCACAGGAAGAGCTGGATGGGAATGCTTACCTAATGATAGATTTATTTAAGTCCCATTTGAAAACGTTTTTGAAAATTACTAGCTTACAGACAAGTCTGACATGAATACAGAGGATTTTAATCTGTATTTTAAGCATTTTACTCCACTGTCAAGAGTTTTGTCTGAAATCTCATTGAAATTTTTAATTGTTGGGATGCACGCTAGAAGCTGGAACTTGACCACTAAAATTTCAGTGAAAGCTTTGTGTTTCCTATTTCTCAGCACCCTCTACCTTCAGAATGCTAGTCCAGTTTCTCTGTTCTGCAAACATCATCAGCCTGTGGGGAGGAGTGGAGATGGTTAAGTGCTCTCTGCCTCACCATTTCCTCTGAACGCCAGCTGCTGTTCCATAGATGATTATTCCTGACCTTGGCCCCGGCTTTGTGAGGAGGAAAGTCCTACCAGGGATCCTTGCAGGAACACCCATGGATAACAATTGCATTTGCTGAGCTCTCCTATGACACTACAGGCAATCCTTTGTCCCATCCTATGTGTGACTTCTGTGAATGGCCATTTCATACAAATACAGCTACCCATTCAGCTGTCTGTGACTTTGCATTTGCAACATATTTTGTGTATCTATCATGAACATCTTCCAACAAAAAAATTTTGTTTGATGTTTTCTAAGCCAACAAAAACGTCATGGAAGGCAAAAACTGTCTCTCTGGTTGCATTGTGTGCAAAATGCACTAATTTATAACAGAGAACTTATTTAAAAATACAGAAACACAATTGGCTGCACAAATCATTCTAAAAACTAGTGAGAGCCTGCCTTATAACCCCTCTTTTCAATTTTTAACAATTCTCCCTACAGTAGTCCTTATTCCAGATGAAAAGATGCTGTCATGGTATACCCTCATTCTGCATGAGTTTGAGCAAAGACACTGCGCTACATTTTGCTGAATTTATTTGCATTTCCTGCTTTTTAATGCTCAGATGAGCTGACTTATTTTAAAATCAAATACAAGAACCTCTCAACCTGTTAGCATTTCATAACATGAGTCAACAAATAGCAGTAAGAACATATTTCTCATTAACAAGGAAATTCCAAGCCTGGTTGCTGGCAACACAAATAACTGCAAGATAATGCCAGCAAAATAGGAATGCCTGCATTTAGCTACCCATGTTTCCCCATAGTAAACCAGCACCACCACTTCTAGCCCACTTAGATTTCTATCATTAACCAGCAATTAAACACACAGCTTAAGTTCAAAGCTCAGGTAGTGTCTTGTGCTATTGACCTTGTACCAAATAAAATTTTACCCTTCTATGAAGATAATTCAGGAGAAGCTACACCTTCCTAAGGATTTCATAACTTCTTTCAAGTTATGCATGGCCACATAGGTGAGGCAATCTCAGTATGTTAGCAACTCCAGAACAAACAGTGCTTTACAGGGCATATCGAAGGAACTCCAACAGGCATGTATTTGTGTTTTCAAATTCCTCATTATCTTTAACAGCAAAATCAAAAGACGGCAAGAGCACTTAGAGACCAAAGGGTTTTGTCAGAGCCCTCAGTGACCTGCCCCATTCCTAATGAACCTAAGGCATCCAACACTCTAAAGACAGGACCCTGATCAGTGGAATGACAGGACCTATGATTATGGCTGCAGGATAACCTCACCCATGACAGTGATAATGTTAATGGCAATAGAGAGATAACTGACGGAGGATATCAACCAGACTGTGATGGCAGCACCTCCTGTTGATGATCACCTCATCAGATAAGCTGCCTGGCGATCTCAAGTGACTCTGCAGGTGAGGAAGAGAACTCATAAAGTTTCAGCTACGTGACACTGAAGTTGAAGTGGCAGAGGAAAGCAGCAGCTCCTTACGTTTCTTAAGAGATGCGTCTGTGATTAATGTGCTACGGGGAGTTATTACTAGCACCAAAGTGCAAAAGACAGGACTTCACAAGGTCTCCACAGGTCTTTCAATTGCATGTGATTCTGTAACTTAAATTTGGGTATTTTTCTGTATCAGAAAAAAAGAGACCTAGCTTTTAGAGGGAGGTACCTCACCAAAGCAGGGAGAATCACAGAATCATCAAATTACTAATGTTGGAAAAGACCTCCAAGATCATCAAATACAATTTTTGAGCAAATACTACCATGCCCTTTAAACCGTATCATGAAGTGCCGTGTCTACTTGCTTTCTGAATACTTCCAGGGATGGCGACTCCTCCACTTCCCTGGGGAGCCTCTTCCAATGCTTAACTACTCTTTCGGTGAAACAATTTTTCCTAATATCGAACCTAAGCCTCTCCGGCACACTTTGAGGTCATTTCCCCCTGTCTGTGAGAAAAGACTGACCCCCACCTTGCCACAACCTTTCATGGAGTTGTAGAGAGTAGCAATGTCTCCCCTGAGCCTCCTTTTCTCCATTGAACACCCCCCCAGCTCCCTCAGCCGCTCCTCATAGGATTTATGTTCCAGACCCTTTACCAGCTTCATTACCCTTCCCTGGAAGGGCACATATTCCCCCACACCTGAGCTGGAGTGTGGAACCCAGTGTTCCTCAGTGCACACAACATGGGAATAGTCAAGGTGCTGTACTGACATCCTGAACAGCAATTCCAGGTTTTTCAGCTTGCTGTGGAGCAGGATGAAACACAGCAGTGGGGTGCCAGAACTGAACAGTGCAATTTAAAGGAGCTCAAATGGCATTGTGAGTGCTCCAGCCCTGTATTCCACGTATTCCTAAGTCCTGACTAATACTGTATATGCGTGCTTGGACTGCTACCTGAAGATGAGCATCCTTCTTTCTGATATGAAGGCAGGGCTGTGAAATGGGACAGCTATTTATATTAGCAGCTATTTATTATTATTTACTAGCTAGTAATATGCTTCAGCATTCATTAAAGTAAATCTGCAATGACTAATGACCTGCTGAATCAAACTGAAATCGCTTCAATAGACTGAGAAAGGTAAGTAAAAAACACAACAGGGATTATATCTGCCAGCAGTAATGAAGGCACTTCATCACCATTTGCTAAAAGATTTAAAAACGTGCACATCTGTAAAAAGACACACACTTAATCAAGAAAATGCTAATGGTAAAAGTTGTCTATTCCTTACGGACTTTAATTTTTACTTACTGGCTCAGATGCCTGCAACTTAGGCTAGGGATTTATTCCTTTCTTGTTGCTGTCTTCATTTGTTTAAATGGATATATTGTTAACAAAACTCTGTACTTATCCCTGTGTAATAGCCACAAGCAACAGCACTTAGTGCCATCTATCTCAGTCGTGTTTTCTGCCATCACACTACAGGGTTAATTGCTGAGAACAAAGTTATTATCTAGTAGGTCTGCCCCACCTGAATGATCCACAGCGGCTGTATGCCTCACTTAGCCGGCAGGTTAAACTGACTTTAAGACTAATGGAGCAGGATCCTTGCTAGGCTCCTGTTTATCTGACCCAATACATATCGTTTCAAGGGTTGTGTAAACACAGGGATGCATCAGCTGTGCTAGATGGATTTAATATGCAAACTGCCTGCTTGCTGAAGTGCTGAAGGGGTTGCAGTTACAAGCAATTTAGAATTATCTCTTTGTCAGGTCAATTATAAAGAACAAATAGGACTTAGAGGACCATGTTAGGATTTTTTTTAAAATTCTCAATTTAAGAATTAATATATAGACTTTGATGTTGACTACAGGTCACACAACCCTCTCCCCTTTTTCCAGTCAGTAAAAGAGAGTTTATAGTGAACTTTTTATTCACCTATATGAAAACAGACCAGAAAAAAGACAGTACACAGGACCTGACAGTCTCACTAAATAGAACAGAAAATGGTGTAACATGTCAGGAGATAGCTTAGGAAGACAACCTCCATCAAGGAGGTATTCAGGCATGTAACAGAGGCAAGGAAGCTCACCAGCCTTTTTTCTGCACTGGCTCTTTTCAGTCTGCTCACTGAAAAAGTCTCACAGACCTCATCCTTAAAAATATAGATTCTAATATTCAACTTAGAAAAGCTCTTGTCTCTTGTCTTTTATTATGGAAGATGAATGAGTTTAAAGCATGAACAAAATACCTTCCGATGTACACTGTGAAGAGTTTTGTTAGTATACATTACATGTGCATGTCATTTTCAGGTGAGTATCACTTAGTAGCTCTTAAGTAATACAGGGGTTTTGTATTTGATTTCTTGGAATTTAGGCTGGTGCATCTATATTAAAAACAACACTTTTTAAAAAATACTATCAATGCACACACAAACTCTTTGCTCTTTTTATTTCTGTATCACCAATGGATATAAACATATGTATTTAAAAAAAATGTAATATGTACAATTTCTGTACGTGTGTGAGTGCACACACAGATAAACATTTATTACTCTGGCCACATATATCTCAGTTAGATAATCATAACACTGAATATTGTAATTTCTCTTACAGAAAGGGAAGTTCCTTTAAACTACATTATTACACCAACTACAATTAAAGCTTATTGTTACATGCATGTGCTACAACTTCCAAGTTTCTCCCCTGAATCTTTCCCTCTCACTGTATCATCTGTGTATTCACAATAAAATTGTGGTCTTGGGGTGGGTGGGAATGACTGTTTAATGTAAAAAGCCTGGTTTCAGTCTATGATGAATGATCAACTAACTTCTTCAACAGATGCAAATGTTCAAATATCAGCATGCAGATAGTATTGTCACCAAGATATTTCTAAACACTACCAAAGAGGTTTACTGGGTCACTTACTCCTTTGTGGCATTTCAATAAAATAGGTTCCTGACGAGCGCTGCATCTTAAATATCATATAGCACCTCAGGAGTGTCCATGTAAACCCATTTGGAAAGTTGTGCCTGTCCCTCCTGTGCACAGCAACGTTCCCTACTAGAACACAGAGGATTCAGACCCTGGCATCCAAAGGGATTCAGACCCTCGCTGCCCACTCAAACTGAACAGCAGCATTTGGTAGACAAGTCAGTTATAAGAACAGTCGTACCACATGCTACAAACAGGATTTCTGGGCACAATCCAAACCACTCCGTTACATGGACCACATTCTGTACGGGCAGTGATGAGGAGCCTCACCTACTCCTTGGTTCACAGTTTTAAGGAATAACTCCGGAGGGGAGATCTAACTGCAACAGAGTTGAAGGAGGCAGACCCCTGCTCTTTAGAACATGCAGTTCACTACTAATAAACAATATAACCACTTAAACAAGTATCATAAACTGTAAATATAAATTGCAAATGTACTGTTCCCAGAAATATATGCTGCAAATGTAGCTATGCTAACTTAAGACCAAATTCTTATTTGTACACAAAACCATTGTGAAGGACAGAGATATCCTCTGCTACCTGAAAAAGAGAAACTACTAAAAAAATGTGTACCACACACAGCATTCACCAGTTCCAAATAAAAGAAAGCTTATATTGTTTTTAGAGAAGAACTCTCACCAATACTGTATTACAGAGAGCTGACAGCTGCAATACATTTAGGTAAGGAAAATAAACTGAGCTAAAGCACTTTCCCTATAGTACCTGCTTGAAATATTTTGAACACAACTCCCAGCTTTAACTACAAACAGCTATATAATTCAAATAGCAAATAGGCAGGAGCTTCCAAGAGACTTCAAACTTTTAGAATAACAAATAGCCTAACGGGCACGAAGTCAAAAGAATGTAAGTTTATTTTACCAAGTCACTTTGAGCAAGTCACAAACTGAACATCACGGAGAGTCTGTTTCATGATCTGTTCAATTAAAAATCATCATGCTTATCTAACCACAAAATTTATTTTATTTTGAGAAACAGGAATAATTCTTTAGGTACACAGAGTTAACACTTACGGGTAAAATGATTAGAAGTGGATGGATTGACACTGTCACCACTGTCAGCACTTTCACTGCTAGAAATGTCATCATCTGATTCCCGCACAGAGGAACAAGGTGAGGAGCCATCAACTTCTTCAAACTTCCTCTTTAAAATTCCACTCATTGCTGCAATGCTGTCAACATGCACCTGTAACAGGAACAGAGGCAATGAGGCACTGAAACATCCAGCTGTAGAATATGCAATCATAACCTCCAAAGTAATTTTCACTTCAAAATAGCAGTAAATTGCCACTTCTAGTCTTGAATAATCATTTAATATGAAATTACACATGACTAATTAGGAGAGAGTGAAGCCACAGAGAAGAAAAAAAAAATCTTAAGTCCTTCTCTAACTTGACATGTATGGAGATGGTTATTTCACTAGAATAATCTGTAACAGATTGCTTTCAGGGAGTATTTTTCCAACAATGTCAACAGCATCCCTGTCTTCTGGTTATGTTGTGAAGTTTCAAACAAAGAAAAAAATGACTGAGTTGGTCCCTCCCTTGGCTGCCACAGGAGGAAAGAATGTTCACAATCAGGGATGAAATTAAGTAAGAAGAAATAATCCTGAACACTACAGTTCCCATTGCTAAATATATGTGACATAACCAGTGTTCACACCACCCTTTAAGAATTCCATCTGATAATTCCAATATTACAAAGAGAAGACAGTGAAGACACAAAGACCATATACTAATTTGTGCTCAATGAACACCTGGATTTCAGAAGTTACCCACACCAGTTAAGACACCAACTGCCTCCCAAACATTCTCCTCTCCCAGCCACCACGGGTTTATGAAAGGCATGTCCCCCTCGATTAACCTGATCTTTTCCTATGACAAGGTGACCTTCCTAGTGGTTGAGGCAAAGGCTGTGCATGTTGTCTACCTGGATTTTACTAAAGCCTTTGACAACGTTTCCCACGGCCTCCTCCTGGAGAAACTGGCTGCTTACATTGTGGATGGGTGTAAAAACTGGATGGCCCAGAGAGTGGTGGGGAATGGAATTAAATCCAGCTGGTGGCTGGTCACTAGTGGTGTTTCCCAGGGCTCAGATGAGTCCAGTCCTGTTTAAATACCTTTATCAGTGATCTGGACAAGGGGATCAAGTGTCCCCTCAGTTAGTCTGCAGATGACACTAAGTTGGGAAGGAGTCCAAAGAAGGGCAAAGAAGCTGGTGAAGGTCTAGAAAGTGACTCATATAAGGAGTAGCTGAGAGAGCTGGGCTGTTCAGTCTGGAGGGAAGGAGACTCGGGGAGGACCTCATCACTCTCTAAAACTCCCTGAAAGGACTTTTTAGCCAGGTGGGGGCTGGCCTCTTCTTCCAGGTAACAAGTGACAGGACAAGAGGAAATGGCCTCAAGCTACGCCAGGGGAGGTTTAGACTGGATATTGGGAAAGGTTTCTTCAATGAAAGGGCGGTCAAGTATGGGAATGAGCTGGCCAGGGAAGTCACCCCAGAGTCACCATTCCTGGAGGTATTTAAAAGACATGTAGATGTGGCACTCGGGGACATGGTTTAGTGGTGGACTTGTCATGTCAGGCTAATGGTTGGACACAATGACTGAGGTCTTTTCCAACCTAAATTATTCTGTGATACCAAAATTAAGAAATGAAATGCGTACTATGTTCCTGAGGTTGAGTAGAATATTATAAAGCTAAGTATTCAAGCAGAAATTGAGCAGCATGTCCTGGTTCCGGCCAGGACAGGGTTAATTTTCGCAGTATGGAGGGGGCATGGCCAGGACACCGTGGTTATTCTATACCACCTCACATCATCCCCGGGGGCAGGGGGAAGGGAGTCTTTTCTTGAGAGCAGAGGTTCCTTATGGCTCCAATTCCAAGCTGGAGGAAGCGTGGCAGAGGGAGTGGTTGGCTGTTGTAGGTTTCCACAGTGAGCAGTAACATTTCTTTCCTTGTACCCTCTAACATTAATATTGTTGCCCTAACTGTTCCTTTTCTTATCTCACTGCCATCTCCAGTAAATTGTTCTTATCTCAACCCATGATCTCCACCTTTTGTGCCCCCGAATCTCCTCTCCAGCCCACTGCAGTGGGGAGGGAGAGTGTGGGAGCGAATGAGTGGCAGCATGGTTTGGAGAGTTACTGTGGGAGCACTAAATTGGGGAGTACCTCTCCTACCCCATGACACAGCAGAGGTGGAAGTATTACATGCAATTAACTAACTGAGGAGAGATCAAGAACAGCTGGAGCCCGCCCAGGGGACACACAGCTGCCACCATCCCACCTGCAGCACTGCAAAGAGAAACACTCCTAACACTTATCCAGGCAAAAAGTTTGCCTGGGACTGATGACGAATTGTACTTGCCAGGGACACAGAGCCCAGCGCCACGACCTTGACACAGGGTTCTGCCAAATCCCACTGAAAGCAAGAAAAATAAAAAATTCATTTACATTGCTCACAAAAAAGAAATCTCAGAGATTTTAAAATCTCTACAGCTACCTTTAGGACTCATTAATTCTGAACCAGCCACATTCTGCTCCTTCCAGGAAGCTGAACTAGATACTCTCCAGAACTCCTTTCCAACCAACATTTCTACGGCTCTGCGTTTAAAACCCCAGTATATCTGTGAGGAAGATCGCATAAGTTGGGCTAAATGGCTACTAAAGAAGACAAGGTTACAGCAGAGATTCCAGCACTGGCCAAATCATTTAACAATTAGCACATTTCAGGGTTTTGGCTCAGACCACTTTGCGCTCTCCTGGATAATGCAGGATGAAGCAGGTGCCAGAACCATTCCCAGCAGGCAGGCTGGATGAGGGCACCTGGGTTTTGGCAGAGGCCTGACAGCTTAGCCATTGTGGACAAGAGCTGTACCCTGCCACTTGGCAGCAGAAGCCAGAGAATGCTGTCCCCAGCCCGCATCTTTCTTATCTTTTTTTTCAATTAGTTCAGAGGCAGTCTCAGGGATGTAGCCTCTCTGTTCTGAGCCTGTAAACACAGCACTTCAGCAGGTTCTCTGCTATCTCTGCTCACACTTGGTCTCATACTACATAGTTTCAATGTCTTCTATGCATTCTATAGCTCCCTTCAAGCCCCAACACCAGTTTCTTCCCTGGAAAAAACAAAGTGACAGTGTGAAGGGATTTGCAGCCTTTTGGCCTGGTATGAAGTTATAACAGGATAAAGGTGGTTACACGAGGATGAGAACTACCAAAAAAAGAAAAGAAAAAAAAGGAAAAAGAAAAAAAGAAAGAAAAAGTAGGACTCACCAGTTTCCAGAGTCTGTAAGACTAATTCAAAATCATAATTCAGCAAACACTGAAGTCTGTCTATATGAAATTCAGGGGTTGAGGTGGCAAGAACATGGTGGTTTCTTCCCAGTGCAACACAAATTTAATTCTAATTACTTGTTTTGCTTTGCTGACAAAGCATTTTACCTTGCCCGCCAGCTCCTAAGCACAGCAGAAGGGAGTTATAAGCAGGTTTAAACTTGCCTTTGTAAGTCAAAACTAGAAATTGCATATACATTATACAACATTTTTGTCATACTATTTAATTACAAGGACTCGAACAAAAATTTTATAATAAGGGAGTTCATTCACTTCTTAGGAATCAAAAGCTCTAAGAAGCACACACGTGATTTACCAAGTTTAATATCCTGTCTCCAGCAGTAGTCACTATTTAATGCTTCAATGCAAAGCAATGGGATGCAAAATCCAGCCAAAACCACTGCAGATACACAGCTCTGCTTCCTCATCCTTGCAGTCAATTTCCCCTAAGCACAAGACTGAAAAGTTGCTGTATGACAGTGCCCAGCCTCTCAGAAATTCACTTGACTTGGTCCCTTGAAGCAACAAGTTTCTTATTAGTTTTCTGTGAGAAGAAAAAAAACCACAACAAAACACATCTTCTGAAACTATAGCCACACCCCCTTCTAAATCACAGCAGTTTCAATCTCTACAATGCTTTGGACAGTAAACAGCAGCAGAAAGGCACCAGTGTCTAGCAGCACGCCATACTAGACAGAACTACACAGGTACCCCCCACAAAGTGGAAACAGCTGAAGAGAAGTCACTGACATCTTGTTGCTGTGATATTTCCATTTCAGTAGTGATTACATTACATGGGAGGCAGAGTGCATCTGCTGATGCTGTACAGAATTAGGAAATGCCTTTATAGCAGGGAGGGAATGGTGATGGAGACACAAACGGGAGCTGCAGCATTAAGTTCCACATCCCAAAGCTGGGGGGTTTGTCTGATGGCTGCAGTTGCTGGAAAGCACCTGGCACATTCCTGCCCACATTCTCAATCTCACAGCTGTGCAACCCTTAACAGCCTGACTCTGGGGAGCTCCCCAAAGCCACACAGCCTCTTGCTGATACTCCACTTTTAATGTGGGAACTTAAGTGTTCATCAGCAAGAACAAGGAAGAGAAAATGAGCAAGAAACCGTGCAGGTCTGGAAACACTTGTGCACTTGTTTACAATTCAGATTCTCCCCATTTCTGAATTAATAATCCCCAGAAAAAGATGCCGATTCCCATCAGAAGGTACCGCTCCTGAGAATAACATAGAGGGAGCACTGGTCCCCAATACAGCCAACGTGTGCCTGCTCTGGGAACTGGTGCCATATTTCCTAGGGCTAGAAAACAAGAACAAAGGGAGCGATGTGCCATCTCGACAGGTACACTTTGGCACCTCACAGTTACACCTGCGCAGTCTCCCCCCTGCAAGGGCACAGGGACATACAAATGGCTGATTACTGACTGTTGACTGAGCAACAGCTGCTTTCAGTGGAGCAACCAGTAACTTTGAAATTACTCCAACATCCTTGTCTTTGGTCAAAACCCCTTTCTTAGAAGGCCCCTCAGACCCCTTTCCTAGAAGGCTCTGCCAATCTGTACCAAACTGTCTTCTTCAAAGGCATGTGAGCTTTTCCAGGGTCTCACTTCCCCTAGCATAAAGGCACTTCTGTACATAGCCAAAGTTACAGAGATTTGAGATGTCTGAATAAGTTCCTGTTGAGGTCTCCCTGGGAACCTGAAACTTTGTGTTCTTCCAAGTAAGGTGTCCAAGAACAAAAGGAAAATCTATTATGAGTGCCAACCATGTTGAGAAGGAAAAGGGACAGAAAGGCTGGGCCAGGCCCAAACCCATGAGCAACTGTTCATGTACCTAAAACATGTTCATGTACTGTAAATACAGTACAGCACTTGGCTGCTACCTGTGCCCACTCTCTTTGGACTATGAATCTTGGCATTATTTTCTGTACAGTGAAATGGTCTCCACTTAAACAAAGGACTAGGATGCTCTCCACTAAGCTATACCTCGGAGGCAGCAGCTACTGAACAACAGATTCAGCTCTCCAGCACCTGGGTGAGTTTCTTAGCTGTTCTACTGTGTAAATTAACACAAGACCCATTCAGCAGCAGATCTTTACAAGGAAGATGTTTTGAGAGGAAGAGTGACCTATGCTCTGCTCTTGCAAGGTAAGCTCTGTGTACCTGCCTTCAGGAGCGCGCACTGGACTGTGACTGCAGAGCACAGGGAGCTCCAAGAGCACGAGCTATGGTTCCATGCTGAAGGGTAACCACACGGACACTGGGAATTAAAACGTTTATCTCTCAAGCATCTAACCTCCAACTGCCTTGCTTATTTCATTACGTGACTTAGAAACTAATCCTGAAACCTTACTCAGAAGCAGAAGACCTGTAGTCCTCAATGGCCACAGCCAATCCTCAGTAGAAGAGAAAAGCCATTCATGCTCAAAGAGCCATTGGAAGGACACGGAATTTTACAGCCATCTTGACACTGCTAGGAAACACACACTCCTCCCTACACTCTGCACCTCTGCATCAGTAAACGAGCTCTGCTGGCCCTGTAATTTTGCTTTGTCTTCAAATACAATGGGATTCTGATCAATTCAAAAACACCCTAAAAGGAAATGTTTGTTACACAAAGCAGATGTATTAAATAATAAGTTGTCTGGGGGAATGATAGTTTGGCTTATTAATTTTCAAAATTCTTTTCCAGAACATAAATTTCCCCCTACTCCCCTTCAGTAAAAGGCAACTGAATTCCTTTAACTTATCTTCTGAGCGCCTCAAAATCAACTTTTCTCTCTAAACAGCCTTAACAGCGTCTTTAAAGCATTACGTTTGCATGTCACAGTTAATGCAACATCAAGATTACAATTTCAATATTTAGTCAGAACTTTCCTGTGAGGAAATATACCTTATATTACACAATGCTTGCTTTAATTGAGAAAGCATTAACTCTTGGGATTAGAGTTACACAGTATTTAGTTATAGCCTACAAGCTTTCCTTCAAAAATATTTCCAGGCATTATGACTTCAAATGCAGAGGAAGTGTAGTGAAAGTGTCAACAATGAGACTGCCAAGGGCATGGTTGAAAGAAATGGCTACAACAATTTAAATGGCTAAACAAATATAGGCTAAAAGTCAAGTCAAGTGTAAAGATATAAATTCATACTGCCTCTGGCAGGAATCAATTATGCTGGCTATTCTGACCTCTAAATGGGTTTTTCTGGAGAGGGAACATGAAAAGCTTGCTCTCACTACCTCACTTTTTACCCATTTTCTCTCATCTTCATTACAAGTTTCGTATGTATGTTCCACATCTTTAAACTTGGCAAAGATATTCAAAAAGGAAAAAGAGACAAACTGTTTTATCTGCGTTAAAACCAATGATAGTCGAAAATTTTGCAACTACAGTGGTTGAAAAGCATTCTCACTCCAAAGAACATTACTGAAAACACCTGAAATTCTAAGTAGAGACATTGTGAGAAATGTCAAAAATGTGCCTAAAAAACATAAAAAAATGCCTAAATTAGTCAGTTTTTGAAAATGACAACACAAACTGAGTAACAGCAGAATGGAAGAGGCAAAACTGACAAAAAAAAAAAAAACACAAGAAGGGATTGAAGCAAAAGGTTATGAAAAGATACCTTTCCTACAGAAGTGGGACTGAGACAAAAACACTGAGTTTCAAATTTCCATCACTATTTAAGAGAGATGTAAATCAAATAGCAAAGCCATGCTCTGTCATGATCACTGGAGGCCAGTTACAAAGGAGAAGGCATACAAAGCAGATATAAAAAAATACAGGTGTCCTCCAAGTTGAGTGTTACCATTTAGTGGTGTTCAGCTATGCTGTGCATCTGAACGTATAGCTAAGGTTTTGCATTAGCTCAGTTCACTTTGAACAAGCAGCACAAGCAGATCAGCTGTACTAATTTACACAGCTTCTGAGCAGAACTAATCTGCAGAGCAGAACATTGCCCTAACACAGACCATCTGCAGTACCCCTGTGAAACACGTCTTTAGCTTCAACAGGCAAGTGTAAATACACATTGCTTTGTATTTACCAAAATAAATACACAGTAGAGGGTCATATGATGGAAAAATTATGCTATTTAGTAATTATTCATTACTTAACTGCAAATTTTGTTGCTCTTCTAACATAGGTTTTCTTTTGTCATACACTGGTAAAATTTAATCATGTATATACATTTAACATACATGTTTACTATGCTTTAACAAATATTGGTAATAAGAATTCATCACAGAGGTGGCATGAAAAAGGGTCTTAGCTTATTATGCACCAAATCCTGTGATATTAAAGACCTGCCTGTGCAGAGCCAGCAGCCATTTGCGTTTCAGCACTGCTGCAGCGTTATACCATAGACATGCTCAGTACGTTCCCTAATGGACACTGTTTCAACTTTCCTCAGTTCAGTGTTCAAGTTCCAGCCTGGCAGATGATTTTGTGCAAACTCATGCCTTTGTCTTGTCACATCCACCCAAAAAAAGGCACAGCTACAGGAAAACCTTCTCCTATTCCTATGCAAGCAGCGACAGATCTGGGTGCTCCAGGAGTCTCCAGGTTCAGTGAAGGAACACATGAAAAACAGTGTGGAGCCCTGACACTTCAACAGTCAGATTATATTTTTTCCAACTTGAATAACAAGACATTCAAAATTTATGGTATGAGCTTGGTTCTTTTCATCCAACAACTTATAAGCAACCAATCAAAAGATTTTGGGCTGATGGGCTTTTTATTTTTTCCTTTTTTTTCTTCTTTCCTTTTAATTAAACACCAAAAGCATAAAAATCTCCCATAACAGCTTGTTTTTATCTTTTTAATAAATGTTGACATTAGAAAGAACATAATTAACCCAATTCTCTAATAAAATCACCGTGCTGTGCACATTTTTAAGACACCAAGTAAATATCTGGCACAGCTCTTTGTAGTCATGTAAAGTTACAGACTGGCTTCTCTGGTAGCCCAAAACTCTGTTGCTATTTTGTACTATAAAGCTGAAATAAAATGGTAGAAGGTAAACAGCAGCTAGAAAAATACGAGAAAACCTATTATTTTTGCCAGCAGAAATGTCTCAGGAAGAATGAAACAGGCCCCTAAAAACAAGAACAATTTTGGTCAGCAGGAGCCAACATTCAATTGCCACCAGTGAAACGAATGTAGCTCCATGGGATGACAGTAAAATCATGACTTCATTCAAAGCTTGGCCTCAAGTAAAGCCAAAATTAGTAAAAATATGTTTAAGTGCATCTTTCTTCCTAGAGAATAAAGTCAATAAAACTATTTGTACTGGAAAAAATAAATTATTAATATCTACTGGAAGGCTGTGATGCTTTGAAATTACTATCTTCAAAAATAGCTTTATGGCTATAATAATTAAAGCTTTCTATCTAGATCAAGGACAACGCACAACCAAACTATAATGTTACAATCTGCATTTTTCATGCACACCCAAGACAGTCCTAAGTAGGCATTCAGACCCACAAAAAATGACACAAAAATAAAAGATGAAAAATTGTTATTTGTTTCTAGGATTTGTTTTTTGACTTTGCACCATACATAGTGTATCTATTCAACTATGAAAAACAATACATTTATTTTTTTAAAAACTCCAGTTTTTAGAAATAATATTATTTTAAAATTAGACACTGATGAGGGAAATTCACCAAAAAACCCCCCATAACATACACCAACAAATTACTGAATGCAGGAAATGTGAATTTATACAGCACAACTGTGAAGTTTTCTTCTGCCACTGACATATATGTAGAGCATTGACAATTCATCTTCTCTTTTAAAAACAGCACAAGGTAAAAAGAAGCTTATTTAATCAGCTAAAAATGAGTAGAATTTAATTTCAAGTTTACAAAA
>VXAD01010760.1:225937-265709 GCA_013399195.1 Dicrurus megarhynchus | reverse complement strand
AAAAAAAAAAAGAGGAAAAAGATCTGAGAAACCATTGGAACTTGATTATTTATGGATTTGTCTCCTCTGGATGGATTACCCAAGGCGCGGTATGAGGGCTGCTTCACTGATTCTCTTCCCCAGGGTCATGGTGTTTAAGCTTTCCTCTATGTGGTTTCTTTGATAATCAGGGTCTTAGTCAGAGTGCAAATTGGTTTTTACTGGTGTGAACTAGCAATCTCTCTTTCCCGTCTCACCACCCATTTGCACAACACTTGAAGAACATAGACTGCTTCTGCTTCAAGATCAGCTGATAGGAGCTAACAGGTTAAAAAAATTAATTAGGAAAACATGATAGATATATTGAACAATATGATAGGCACAGAGAAAGCATAACTGCATAAACCTAATTTCCTTAAGAAATGAGTCAAAAAGATCAGCTACACTTAAAATTTCAAAGTCCCAGATTTGGTGACCATGATATGATAGAATGAGATGGTTTTTTATGAAGATGGATAAAATATGTGTAATCAATAAACTAAAACATTTCTCTATAAGCCAGTGTAATTTCAGTAACTGAAAACCTCAGAAAGGATTTTTAAAGCATATATTCAATTACACAGAAAACTTCCAATAGTAACTTCATATTTGTGGCCAGCAAAAATTACCCATAGGTCCTTATTCACCTGTACACGTGTACCCCTTTATAATCAACACAAAGGCACCCAAAGGAAGGGCCTATGGTGCTAACATGACAGACCACAGAAAGACTAACCTAAAATTACATTCCAGGTTGTGTTAAAATTGGATGTTGACTCTCTTCACTTTTTTTTTCATACTAAAGAAGATCAGGAGTTTATGCCTGTAGTGACTTGTATACTAATAAACATGTCTAAGAATTCTTTTCAGTTCACTTTATAATTCAAAGCTGAAAACTTCACTAGAAAGCTGACAGAAGAGCTGCAGGTCTAATAATATGTACCCATCCAATTCCCAAGGCACTCCTGTCACTGAGGCAGTGATGAATAGAAGCTGAGCAGCGAGCCCACTCCCATCTCATTGCCTGACTTGTAAGCACCTTATGACCATTCAGCGCCACTTCTGCCAGGGGAGTCTGCTGGGACAAAATTAATTATCTGCCCTACACTCTCCTGAAAAACACTGCTGTGAAGGTATGTGGCTTACACTTCCAACCTGAGGCTGTTTTTTTTTTTAATTTGATATATTTAGCTTTCTTAAATCTCTGTTCACTCTGTCTTTTCCAAAGAAGCTGAGATAAGAGGGTTAATACTGTGCAATTTTCACTTTTCCGTTTTATTGTAGAAAGATGTTTGTTTAGAAATGAGAGTGGGTGAGGAGGGCATAATGGTAAACAACAGAGCAACGTAACTGAAAGCCACAAAGTTAAACCTCTGGCTATTCTGAAAGTGAATGCTTCTTTAAAGGCTCTGGTACAAGAGAGCAAAACAAAGGCAGCTCTGCAAGTCAACTGCCCCCTAAGTCGTGGGGTTTCCCTCCCCACCCCTAAAATAAAATATTTAAAAGACAAAAATATTTGCTTGAGAATAGCCTGCTCAGCTGTCACAGCTCATGTTGGAAGTAAGCAGTGCTATCATTTGCTGTCCACACTAAAAACAATTAACAAATACATTTTGTGGTTTCAACATTTCTTGTTTACCCTATCACACCCCCACAAATAGCATTTCCTAGAGATGGCTATCACTTAGGAAGTGCAACTAAAAATATTTGCAATCCAACTTCCTTTTCAACGTATTCATGAGACATTAAAAGCAGACTCTGTTCAATAACAACAAAGAACAGATTTTAAATCACTGAGCAGTTCATCATCAAATTCATATCCCTATTCAAAAAACCCAACCTCCTCCTGAAGCCACCACCATGTCAGCCTAGTTCATCCTCCCAGAAGGATCGGCCAGCTGCCCCTCAGGTGGGCCATGCCCGCAGACACCGCACAGCCCTGACCCCACTCACAGGCAGCCCGGGGAGATGTGTTTGCAATGGAAGCCTTCTTCCCCGAGCCGGGATCCCCAGCAGGGAGGGCCTGGGCCGGGCTGTCACCCTGCCCCTCCACAGCTCCCCGGGCGGTGCGGCAGCGGCCCCGCGGCACAGCCCGGCCGGCCCTGGGCACCACAGCGCGGCTCGGGCTCAGCGCACCGCCTTCATCGCCCCAGCAGCACCGACGCAGAACACCACTTATTTACAGGCATGCACAGAAATTATTTGCCAGAATTAAATAAATAAATGGAATGAAGGGGCAGCATGCTAATGAGAGCTACAAATACCACAGAGGCTTATTTACTCTGCAGCCTTCCCCTACATAATGGTATCACTGCTTGCATTTCCTCATCAAAATCCAACAGCTACGTGAGATGGTGAAGCTACAATCGGTAAATGATGATGTAGCTCCTGCCCACATCCCTCAGAACGACTGATGAGGGCCAGGCTCCATACTATGCAGCCCATATTTCCTACTTCACATTAGACAATGGAATAAATATGCAAATCCCTACTGCTTATGAAAGAGCAGGATACAAACCAGTCCCAAAATCAATGAGGACTTCAAGTTACATATTTCATGAAATTATTCATTAAGCACTAACAAAAAGTCATGTATCTTTTCATCCGAAAGCCTAAACGCAAATTGCCCAATGAATTTTGATGCTAGTTTTTAAGAAGTATCGTTGCTTATTTTTTTGCATTTAAGCATAGAAAAAGCTTAAAAAACTCAAGTAGCTCCTCTTCTTTTTATCCTTAACTTCACAATGTAACTTGTCTGCTTACATATATCAAGTGAATTTTCCATCAAATTGTTATGGTGATACACGCTTTTATGCCTTTTCCCATTTTCCCTATTTCATTGTGGAAAAATTGATGAAGTGATGGAAAACTGAAGCAGAGGTGCTGAAAATGCAAACCTCTTTTGTAAGGTGGGGAATAAGACTAGAAAAAGGGGAGCTGTAGGAGAGAATCATATGCAAACCTTAAGGAAGAAAAAGGCCACAATTTTCCAGTTTGATTTTTTTTTTTTGGTAGCACATCTCCCATTTATCACAAGTTTCACTAGAATACTGTATCCATATCTGTAGAGAGATGGAGAAGTTAAAGACATACTATTTATCTCAGAGCTGTTTAATCTAGTAAATATTTTTGGATTCTGTACATTTGTAGATGAGTCGTATCTGTCTCTTATCTACATTCAATCCCTTTTCCAGGGTCAAAAAAGCCAACAAAGAGCAATGAAGCAACAGTGATCAAAACTCACTGGTAGGACTTCGAATGGTATCAGCATTTTAAATACGTGATGGTGTTTGGGGATGTTTTATTGAGGAAAGGGCGCATCTATAATCCAGTTTTTCTCAGCATCATATCTGGCGCTGAGCAACGACAAAAAGAGATACTGACAGACTACATGTTAATTTATCGTTAAGATATCTTTACCAATCTTGCAAAAGATTATAGCTGCCTCGCTTCAGCCTGACCTTCCACCTACTTGTTCAAAGGGAAGACAACTCTAAACTTCAAGGTTCAGTTACTAGAAGTGCATTTTAAGAGCAAGTGAAAGTTTTAGATGACACCATCATCTGTTGCTATCTCAGGGAAAATATTTAAGCTTTGGAATTAATTTGCAAACATTTGCCATTGTGTACTCTGAACCATGACTTACGTGACTTCAATTAATATTGAACTTAAACTTCATTTAGTCAACTACTGCATCTGTCCAAAGCAAGATGTTTTACGGTAAATGCAAATTCCTCTTTCTAATAAACAAATGAGACCAAAAAAGTAAGACATGCAGCAAACACTGCACCCTCAAACCAAAACATTGCACACCAGACTTGGGCTCCCCAGATCCAGCAGTAAATTAAGACAGTACAATTAACACAAAACTTCAGTAACATGAGAGAGCAAAATCGTGCCTCTGTCTCCAAAATGCCGGATACATACGTAAAGATTTGGTTCTGTTTATGATTCTTAAAGAGACTCAACAGCCAGCATTCCAATTGCAGCACAAAATGTTTACATAAACCACACTTTCAATAGTTTAGATGGGGTAAAGAAAAGTGTGTCTGAAAATTACCGTAACTTAGTAGCAACACAAACACCTTTTTGCTTCAGGATCTTTTTCTTTAGGATTTCTTAAGTAACTTGATACTGGAGTGTTTTAGAATATGAAGTGCCTGATCCGTAGGCAAAACGTTTGGTTTTTTGTTTCCGGCCTATATAAATGGATAAGACAGGTGTATTTCAGAGTTGTGATTCCATTGTAACAGTGGGAATGCTGTTCTGTAGGGATGCTCCTATTGTTATTTTACTGCACACTGTTAATTTTATCTTTGTATGCACTTACTGTAAGTACCTAACTGCCTCATAAATCTAAATTTAAAATCCACTGTACTCATTTTAGACAAATATAGCAATTATATGATAATTGCATGACTGTATACTGCTGTATTTTCTCCATTTAAATTAGCATAGAGTGACATGTTCACCGTTATCCAATCTGATGGTACATACTGCAGGTGTTACTGCGATATTACCAGGGTTCTCTGTTAAATAAATAGCTGCACATAAGTACGATGAAAAAGTACTTTTACATATCCTTTCCGATCTATTGTCTAAAACATGAGCAGGCCTGCCTTCTGAGATGCCAAGCCGTATCAGGATTTTAAATAAAATTACCTTTTGTAGGAGAACCGTTTTAAAGCAGACACTGCAAAGCACCTTCCCTTAGGTATCAGCGATATTTGCGACTGGAAATTTATGCCCTTAAAGCCAAAGCACATTTCCGACGCGAAAGCGCGCGGGCTGCGCGGCCCCGGCCGCAGCGGAGGGANCCGCGCCCCCCGCCCCGAACCGGGCGACGGCCGCCCGCACGCCCGCCCGCCGCGGCGGTTTCCAGGGAGACCCGCTCCCCCGCCCCCGGCTCTGCAGCCGGAGCCCCGGCTTCCTTCCCCTTCTCCCTTTCTTTAATTACAGAGGGCAGCGCGGGCTCCGCTGTGCGCGCAGCCCCGCACAAAAGCGAACCTGGACGGACGGACGCGAACGCATCGCTCCATTCCCGGCTGCGCAGCGCCCGCAGCCCCGGGCCCTGCGCCTCCCGCACCGCCGCAGCCACAGAATAAACCTGGTATTTATAAAGCACATTTCTCCACTGAAATCATAAGTACACATGAAAGAAGATCCTGTTCTCTACGTTTCGAGTTTTGTTTCTTTATTTCCCCAATCGCTTTTCAAAGGCTCTATTTTTTTCCTGCTGAAATACTCCCCCAAAAATCAGCATATCTAATTCACGATCTCCAGCACTCAGAAAAGAAAGGAAAAAAAACCCAAACCCAGTACGGTAAAGAGATTTAAGGATTAAAACTTTTACGTGGTTAATTTCTACATTATGTGATACCACAGAGAATATGCACGTCTATCCTCTGTAAGACAAACATAGGCCACAGAAATCTTTGGGAGCAGTTTTCAAAAAATAAAATAATTATGCATAATTAAATAAGCACTACTATGAGATATAATTACTGCCTCGAAGAATAATAACATTTTGCATTAATATTAGAGTGAAATGCATGCAGATGGTTATAATGTATCACTCCCGTGTGTATGCAATTGCATTAAAAATAACAAAAAACACCACTTCCAAAAATTTCCAAGAAGAACATGGAGGAAAAAAACCCGTGTAAGTGCACTGTTAGATATGCTCTAATGTTACATTATTTTTAACCAAACACAAACACTACAGATCTCCTACTGAGAAAGAATTAGTCTCGAATACATAGCAGAATAACAGATTGTTGTTACTAAATATTTTATGATATTGGTAAATGATCCATCTAGCATAAATTTATTTTTACTTGCTATCCCATTTTTCATGCACAACTGAAGTTTGAATTGCATAGGAATAATGGTAAAAACATTTTTACAATGAATTTGATCACAGAACTTACACAATTTATTTAGCTTGGTATCACACTGATGTGCATCCTTCCAATCCCACCTTACAAAATGAAAAAAACCTACCTTTATTAACAATAAAGAAATAGCAAAAGCCCCATTTATATTTAAAACACTGAAGTGTTGTGAAGAATCTATAAAACAACTGACCTGTTCAAATTGTTGTTTTTCCAATCCATGCACTGTTTTTATTAATTAGGAACCAAACCAGATTGATCGTCATTTTATAACATTTGACATATTCTCTGTCTTCCAACTTCCAGCAGAATCTTCTTAAATTTCCCAGCACTGTGTTTTATTGCTGGTACCATATGCTTTATTGTTCAGCCACAAGAGCTTCACTCTGCACAAAGACTCATTACCTACTGCTTGCTGAGCAGCTTCGGGCTCACTGAGGCTGCCTGTGTGATCACATGGGAGTTTTGTCTGAGAAAGCCAGGCATGCCACTGATTTCACCAGCTACGGATATTTTTATCAGCTGAGGTCTACTATGAGGAAGGAATAACAAATTCTAAGGCTTCTTTAGTTCATTAAGGCAGCAGTTGTTATGGAAATCCCCTCAACTTTTTTTTTTTTTTAATTATTATTATCACTCCCACTGTAACACTGGTCCAAGAAGAAATTCAAGAGGTTTGTTAAAAGTAATTTTTTCTTGCGGGGAGTGGCACAAGCCATGCATTGTCTGCATTGCTCTGCACACAGTACACACTGAAATTAATATTCCGAAGAGGTAATATTTTGCCAACACTTAATCTGCCAGTGTTTATCCTTTATGTGGAGGACGAGTTTCCAAATGAAAAATTGTACCTAAAAAGCAGCCCCTTGATTTAAATTTGTCTCATCAGTCAAGGGCATTATCCTGTAATCTTTGGTCATAAAATGAGTTTTGCTGCCTTCAGTGAGACTACTCAGGTGAATAAGAATTGGCCATTTGAGCAGGGATTACTCTCAAATCCAAATGCCAAATTATGTAATACAATCAAGTCTAATCTCTTCTTGGTAATAGTTGGTGATACTCTGGGGTTTGTTTTCATATGTGTGCATGCGCATGCATTTGGTTGGTTGGCTTGGGTTTTGTTGTTTATTTTAAACAAAAAATTGTAAATCTAAACAACATTTTATAATGGTTGAAAACTTAATATTTACCTGAGTATTTCATATTAGAATAAGTGAATATCTAAATTCAAATTACAAAAGCCCTTACAGAAAAAGGTTAATTTAATTTTTTCCCTGACCCATTATCAGTATCAGGGTTCTATGCTAGAATATTTGGATAGCTTGATTCCTATTGCAGAGTGAATTCCCTGAGTATTCTAATTTAAAACTAGCTTTCTACAAACAGCTAGTGATGATAAATGAACAGCTCTCCTCCACCCTGAAAACTCATACCGAACACGCAATTATCCATAATATTAACATTGCAAAGATGCAGCTATTCTACAAAACAGTCAATTACCTCCAGAATAATTCAGAGCATTTTGATAACATAAGATAGCAAAAGAAACTGTTTTCTCATTAACATTCCACAAATGAAATACCTCTTTTTTCTATTTAAGATCTCTCTCATTAGAATAAATGACAGCTTGTAGCTCATGGTTGGCATTATTCTGGTCCTATCAAAGTCAGTGGAAGTTTTGCTGCTGATTTGCATGGAAGAAGGGACAAGCATGACTAACAGATTCATTCGCCTTACTGTGTCGTCATGCAAATCAATGACAAAACTCATTTCTGTATTGTTCTTGGCATCTTGCTCCATTTTTATTATTAAGGTTTTGTAACAGTTGATATGCAGTCTCTACGATTACACTGAATTATACAAGATGGTTAGTAAAGGATTCAGAATTACCCACAACTAAATCCAGTAATGAATATCTTCTAGGCTCTCACATTCATTTCAGTTTTCAAAAAATGCCACTATCAAGAATGAGTGTACTTTGAAGTGCCACCATTTCATCTACCCAAAGACACGGACCGAGCAGATGTTTTGTGGCTGAGAACCTTCCGCATCTCTTAGGCAGGAAACACTACTGTGTGTACATTAATGAGAAGAAATGAAAGCAGACTAGAAGGATTGCTAACGAACAGCTGGTTTAGCTACAGCTATGCATATTTTTTTCCCCTGGCGATACCACTGATGATGTCACGATGCTAGTGTAGGAAGACATAAACAAAAGGCAGGCATTTTTGCTGCAGTAGCACTAGGGGAAAAAAGAAAACCCAAACGTTTGACAGATGGAAAGAACAAAAACTGGTCAGGAAAAGAGTACTATTGTCACATTTTTCTGTGTGTTGTTATATACACTATGGAACAGTTCTCAAATCCTGAAAGGTGGTTAGAGGAAAATGCGTTCAAGGACACGATTCAGTTAAACCAGTTAGCAGCAAAGTGTTGTTTCTGCAGGAAACAATAGCAGCAAGCAGTCTCCATGCTGAGAGGCACCCTCAGTTAATCACTTCCTCAAGGTTGGTGGGGGGAGGGAGGGAAGCTTCAATCCTCCATAGTGGAATTTTGAATTTCCTAATTATAACTTGACATTTTTAGGTAGCTAAATTATATTCCATCCCATCTCATCCTCTCTTCTTACAGGGTTACAAAATAGAAGGAAGTCTTTGTCAGAGCCACATTGCTGAATTTCTGCCCAAGCATACTATTAAGGAAAGGCATTTTTGCCACCACAAAAGGGATTATGGATCACCCAAGAGATTCACAGGAGCCAAAACCTAGGCCTCCCTTGTCATTCCACAGTAGGAAGAGGTTCAAATGAGACAATATTTTCTGATACCCCTCCTGTAACAGCCAGGATTTCTTCAAGAGAATCCAAATTCACCTCTTCTTGAAACAACAGTGGGAGAATGCAAATGCTTAGCAGTCTCTTCCACCCAGGGTCTCCGATGGAAGTCGAGGTAAGCAAGGGCTCTCTTTTCTCTAATAAAAGGTTCTTTGTGAATCCTAATGGAAACAAAATCAAGAATCTGCTGGCCATCTGTAAATAAGGGTAAACTGTCAGATCCCACATCTACTTTGTAAGAAAAGCAATTAATAGGAACATTCTTATGCTTTCCCATTTCACAGAAGCTACAGCAAGAGTGAGCTGGCTAAGGAAATTTGGACTCTGAGTAATCACTATCATTAATAAGGAATAATTTTATAAATCTTGGTTTATTCTACTCAATATGCATTTAGACGAGAGTACTTTTATAAAGGTTAAATGCATTGAAATACACATCTTGGACAGAATTTAAAAAACAAACAAAAAACCCCAAACAAATACCCAAAAGGCCCAAAACCAGCCATGTATCACAAACCAGACTAAGCCCATGATTTGAACTTCAAATAATTTCCACCTTATACAACTACATTATTTTGTTGGGTATCAAACTTCATCTGCTGTTCAGTATCCTGTATCATAATTGGATGAATCACACGTGAATCCAAACAATTATGGGAAGAGCACTGTTCAATGTCATGAAACAAAAAAGGGGTAACTTGCACTCAATGCCTTGTTATTCTAAAGGTTGGAATCCTGTACCTTGCAATAAAATGCAAGAGGTCCAGTTTCTCCAAGTACACCAGAAATGTAATAACTTCCATACCAGTTGAGTAAACAGAGGGTTTTGCTGAAACTTTTACAGTCTTCTAGTGACAAAAAAGATTTGAAGTCCAGGATTTATAAAATGTGTTCAGTGGACCATGCATGCTCTACTCCAGCTTTTACAAACAGCATGGTTCGTATGCCATGGTTTGCAATTTACGAGCTACAGCAGCAGCTCTAAATGCCTCAGCACTGGCCTTCAGGTTTGGAAATAGATGATTTGTGGTCACTTCTTCAGTAAGATCTATAAACCTTGCCCATGCAAACTCCTCTAAATTGAATTCAGGATGAGGCATAGCTGCAAACTGCCCAGGGAACTCTGCCATTACAGAAGTTCTACAGAGTTAAAAATGCTCACCTAAGAGAAAATACTGTAATATTAATTAAAGTACATCAGTAACACTGGGGTAGGATAATCTTAAGTATAAATTCTACATATTTCTTTCCAGACCAAGTATATTTTAATCAAATAAATTTCCTCACCCTGGCCCCAAATGTCTTGCTTTCTCTAGATAACCGCAGTCCCAGCTAAACTATCTTCAAGTGGTGTCAAGTTAACTATTCAGTTCCAAATACTGGGGCTTGATAGATTTCTATAGCCTGCCATGACAGGAAGAATGACATACTTTGGTTCCTGAACTGCACAAATAGGAAAATATTACTCATTCATAAATGGCATTCTCAATGAAGAAATACCACCATGTTTTAAAATAAGAGTCTAGCCAGTGAAATGAATGGAAATAGGCAAAATCTGTTTGGAAGGTGATATCCTCAGATCAAGAGACGGATGGAGAAAGCAGCTTATAACTGAGGGGCAGGCCTGTGAGCAGCTGTTCTGATGTTTGGCACTCTAGCAATCCCATCACCAAACTTCATACAGTGGCTCCTGGCACGTCAGTGCAAGGCTGCCAGTGCCGCCCTTCATTCCTACATCTGGCAGCCTTACCCTGCAATGTCAATTTAAAGGACACCATCCATAGTTTGCTTTTTGTCTGACTCTTAATATCTGCTTGACCAGAGGCAACTTCTTAAATCACGCGGTAAAAAGCATGATTTAAAAAACACTGAATTCTGGGTTGTAAGGTAGCTTTTCACTGTTTCAAATAACCTTTAAAGCATAGAAACTGATTCTTCTTTAATAATTCTGTCCATTTTCATTTGGCCAGCATTGATTTCTTGCTCTTATGTGTATCCAGCAGAGCTTGAAAATAATTTTTATTTACTTCTTTGTTTGTCTACCAGCATCAGTGATAACATCAGCACAGCAATGGGAATTTTATTGCTTATGCTGAGTCTTCTCTACCAGCAGAACACAATACGCTTCCTCCCCATCCCCCCTCAACAAATGTTCCATGAGAGTAGCCGACACTAAAAAAAGTCTTTTGCAGGTAATTCTCCTTCTCCTATCCTAAAAAACACAGTAATGATTTCACTTGCCTTAAAATCAGTGTTAGAGAAATTAAATGAAAAATCTTTCCATATATTTTAGCATCCAAAATAATTTTCCTAGCACATATACGCAATTTCCATCAAGTTACAAGCTGAACTGCTGTACTTTTACAGCAAACTTTTTATTATGGCATTGGTCATTCTAAGGCTTCAGAATGTACATGAGTCAGCAGTGTGCACTCACAGCCCAGAAAGCCAAGTGCACCAAAGGAGGAGTGGCCAGGAGGTCACAGGAGGTGATTCTGCCCCTCTGCTGTCAGAAGAGTCCACCTGTGGAACTGAGGCCAGCTCTGGAATCCTCAGCACAAGAAAGACACAGACCTGTTAGAGCAGGTCCTGAGGAGAGCCATAAAGATCATCAGAGGGCTGGAGAACATCTCCTGTGAGGACAGGCTGAGAGAGTTGGGGCGGTTCAGCCTGGAGAAGAGATTACTTCAGGAAGATCTCATTGTCGCCTTCCAGTACTTAAAAGGGGCTTATAAAAAAGAGGGAGGGTTATTTTTCACATGGACAGATAGTAACAGGGCAAGAGGGAACTGTTTTAAACTAGAACAGGGGAGATTTAGATTAGACATAAGGAAGAAATTCTTTAGTCAGAGGGTAGTGAAGCACTGGAACAGGCTACCCAGAGAAGTTGTGGATGTCCCCTCCCTGGAAGTGTTCAAGGTCAGCTGTATAGGGCTTTGAGCAATCTGTGCTAAGTGGGTAGCATCCTGTCCACGTCAGAGGGCTTTGAATTCGATGATCTTTAAGGTATTTTCCAACTCAAGTCTATGACTCTATTCTATGAAAGTAAGCCAGTCCAATTCAGAAATACGCTTTCTAAGGAGCACTGACTGTCATTTCTTTCATATAGGAAGAAGATACATAGCAGTATTTAAATAGCCACATTCATATTAGCAAATCAGTGGACAGTTCCAGGATGCTCTGATAGAACTTCAGAGATCAAAGTGGACTGATTTATAATTTGATTACATGGTTTTCAGCTGGTGTTCAAAGACAAAGTACAAAACACTGTGGTTTTGGTCTAACTTTCCAAGAGCATAAAGGCTTTAAGTGTAGCAGCCACGTGCCCTGAGAGTGTGCAAGGATCAACATTTCTGCAACATGATCAAGTCTGGAAGTTCTTTTGTAGAAGTAGTTACTGAGTGATTGTTTCATCTAAGAGTTCTACCTAAAAGGGATCAGAACTAAACAAAGACTTTAATTAGAGCATTTTTATAGCTCAAATATCTTTCAAGATTTCAGCATTTCAGAAGCCATCATGATTTTTTTTTAAATTAAACTGCTTGAAACCTACCAGCTGCAGAACTTAATGTTTCAGTTAGATTTTTTGTTCGCAATATTAAGTAGACACACTTATCACCCTGACAGCAGTACAATAGCCAAGGGCTGAGGATGTCAGGCTACAGTTCCTAAAGACTGCAGCCTCTTGTATTGGTGCACTTGCAGGGGAGGAAATTTTTTTTCTTTTAAAATCATTATTCAACAGATTTTCCAGCCAACATCTTAAAAAAATAAATTAAGACTTTCAACCAGGATTACATGCAAATACTTTGCATAAGGATCACCAATTTATGGCACAGACAAAACTGTAGGGACCGCTGATACCACCTGATACAAAGTTGCATCATCTGACAGTTTCCCATGTTGCAGAAAAGCAGCAATTACCAACTCAGTGTGGTTTTTGGCATCCCTGCAATGATTGTGATTTCTCAAAGGGATTTATTCTTTTGGCCTAACACCTTTAAGCACTGAGGATAATATTGTTTCCATCATAATATTTTTCCTTTTAGGAACATGAGGACCATGTTTATTTCTGCTATATTAAGTTGAGATAATACTAGGCTTGTCAGATATTTAGAAATAGCGTAGTCACCGTGTCTGTTTTGACCTTTCAGGTCACAGCAAAGGTGAAAGCTGACAGCACCAGCTGTCATTTGCTGTTAACAGACTTTTACCACATCAACAGCTCCGAGCTCATAAGGGAACTCACCAGTTTTGTGACTAAAGAGCAGAAAGTCAAGCTCCTTGGTTCTCTCTTTCCATCTTCCAGGGTGGGCAGATTTCAGTGACACTAGCACTGTTCTAGCTGCCTGCCTGGAATTGCTCTCCTGCCCTTTTACATAGACTCTAGGATACAGGATTGCAAATGTAGACTTCAGCCATTTAAGATTTTAAGAAGTATAAAGGTTTGTCAGTGCCAACTGTTTTACTTTTTAAGAGCAAAAGACATTCTCGCTGCCCTGGATGTCTTGGATTGAGAGACAGGAGTGGCCCATTTACATTCAGAAAACATATTCTGTGTCATTTACAATGGCAATGAGTTCATAACTGTGCAGCGTGTATCCTGCAGTTCTCTTATTATCTCCAGCACTGTGAGAATTCCTGAAAAGCTGTCACATTTAGCTTGCTACATACTTACAACAGCAAATTGGTACATGCTCTGTGCTGATCTTCTTATTGTTTTCTGTAGCTGCAAAATTGCAAACAACTCAAAAATTGCTTTATGATCATAATCACAGAGGAAGAGACCCAGATCAACAATTGCCAGCCTTGTCGTGACATGCAGTGTGTCAAGCAATGACACAGGCAGTTTGCAGAGAACAGCACTATCTTCAAGTAGACAAGCTGAGATGAGTAGGAAAACCAAAACCTTTGAGGACATGAGAAAGGGGTCAGAGACACAAAAGCCTGCCTACTTTTCTAGCTGTAGAGTTAAACTAATTAAAAAATGCTAATTTCCCCACAAACCTTGCCTGATGCCTTAAATTATTATACCACAATAATGACAGCATTTACAGCCTTAAAAGCTATATATAACCTAATATATAATCTTAGAAGCTAAGTATCTTAAATGTCAAGCAGGAAGCAAAGAGGGATTCAGAGACCTAGTGTTGCAGAGAAAACAAAGAGCTACCACTTGTCATCTTGTAACAGTTATTTTTGCATGACAACTGACAATTTTATACACATAATGACAAAGGCAAGTTTTAAAAAAGATTTTAAGAAACAATTAAATACATTTGCAGGAAATGCTCCAAAACATTCGAAACAGCATGAGATTTGAAAATTCTAAAAGTTACCGGTATCAGTGAACCCTGACTGGTAAGTGGACAGGAAAGGATCAAAAACTTGCCTCTATTTCAAGAGGCAGAGACAAAGAATGCACATTTATGACAGTAAAAAGTGATGCTATGGGGATACAAATAGATGCATCAGCAGGTCCAAGTAACATCACTTTTAAAGCAATATTGAGATATATGCAAGTATGCATTTTTTAAAGCCAGGATTTTGTGATACGGAGATGGAAATTGCTAAAATGTTTGCATTAGATTTTTTTTTTTTTACGTCACAGCTGAGTACAGTCAACTGTCTTGGAGGAGAGACAAACTGCTTACTGGAAAACAATCTTACAGTACAAATCTGAGAAGGATACATATGTTGTTAGTACAGACATTATACATGAGCTTTTCCTTTTTTTAGATTAACCAGAAAAAGTACAGATTGGAATGAAAAGGCCACTAAAAATATAACTTCATAGAAAGTTTTAAGATATGGAAGGAACAAAATGACTTTCCAAAAATAAACTTAGTAGCAATTAGAAGAATAAAAGAACCAAGAGTGGAAAAAAGCACAGGCAACCCAACATTTCAGAAGATGAAATATAGTAAATTCTTGAAGATCTGTGAAAGATGAGGCAAAAACATTTATTTTTAGATCTAAGAAATATATTTTTATCTAATATGTATGTGCTGAAAATAAGGCACATGGGTCCTAAAGTAAATGAATGACAGAGAAAAACTAATTGAATGAGAATACCAGAAATACCATACTGTGGCACTGATGGCCAATTTATGGTAGGAACATAACTCTATCCACTAAAAAAGAAAAAAGCAATAAAAAAGAATTCCCTTGCAACCCAACCCTCCAGCGAACGCAGTGGCAAAATTCACAACGTGCAAAGTGCACTGAGAAAGAAGGGCAAGATCTGAAAGGTTTCACTCTGCTATACAAAACCAGAGACTTTGGTAAAAATATACCAGTGACCTCGGACTACTATAAGTGGGGGTGGGGAATGCCAAAACCCAAAACACCAGACAAGCTGACAGCTGAGTCAAATACAGCCTGAACCAGAACTGAAAATTCCTGCCTGTCTGCACAGCCAGTGTTTTGTTCCACGCATACAAATCAGGTGAATCTGCCAGTGATACCCAACACTACGGTCTCTATCCAACACTCAGTCATCAGCCAAAGTCAATTCTTCAGAAAACAAACCCAAAAGCTGAGAGGACCACATATTAAACATCAAATAAAATGTAGAGGAATTTTTTACTAAACAGTGAGTAACCAATGAGGACTCTCAAGCCATAGCCAGACTGCATACAATTCAGCAGTAGGAACAAAAACTGGTAACACACAGAATGCCGAGCATTATTAAATGCTACACTACTGTTATTTTCAGTATACAGGTGTTATTAGTACTTTAACTAATGGTTGTATTTCCAAACTTTTCTCTGGATTGTAAAAAGAAGAACCTACTGAACTGCTAGCATTGGACTAGCAGTAGAGATGTGAAATTAGTTTGCATAATCAGTTGGATCCTGAAATCCATTTGTAACAAGGACTTCTGTGAGACTTTGAGCAGTTTAACTACTCCATACCTAGAATCTCCATTTGAAAAAATAAAATAAAATTAAAAAAAAACCTGATCAAATATCTTACTGTTACTTATCCCATAACTGTGCTTTTAATGGTTACAAGTAAAAGGTTTGCTTCAAGACCACCAGTTAGAGAGAACCTGTTTCATTGAACAAGTCAAAACAATTAGAGGAAGAAAATATTTTGCACTTTCAGCAGTAACAGAGGTGGAGGGGAAGGAAAAATATAGTGGCAAGTCTGGAAATTTAAGCCTGATATGAACTTCAGGATTCTAAGTTACATCAGTAAGTGGATGGGAAAGTTCTGTTTCTTCTGATACAAGGTGATATCCTGTCACTTGAATTTAAAAGACAAAATGAATTCTCCAGATGGGAAAAATTTAAAGCATCTAGCAGTATTTTAGTACGCATGAAGCGGTTAAAAGCCATTTATTTCTCCTCTCAAAGATAATCCCTACTAATTGCTCTAGTTGTGGAAATACATTTTGTGGGAAAGGATAATGAAGCCTACTTGTCAAATTGCTCATGTCATTATTTCACTGCAGAATGCAAATACTATAGCCAGACCCATTCCCAGTGTGCTGAATATCAGCCTACAGAAAAGGACCCTTGCATAAGCCACTCTGACCCTTCTTGCTAGTTTCTTCTGACCTTTCTGACCTCATTAGACTGGTATAAAGAAAATAAAGGAGCTGTTGGGTACTCTTGATAGATTAGAAATAACAAGAATGTGTCTAGGACTTACTTAAGTACTAAACCAGACCACTGAATTATAATGCTTTTCAAACAATCAAAAGGATAATAGGGATAGTGATGAAGAAATAGAGGTAGAAAGAAATAGATTCTTAAAATATTGTGAATAGTATGCTTTTTGGAAATTGTTCATCAGCATCCTTAACTACTTATTCTGCTGTCATTTTAGATGGTTGATTTTTTAAGGCCCCATTTGAGTGAGAACAAATATTAAAAACAATGGTCCTAGCACAATTATTCTGATTAAGCATGAATCCAACTTAAGCACCTTGCTGAAAGAGGGCTTTAATCTCCTCTGGTCATATTTATTTAACGAATTCTTCAAATTCCCAAAGGAAGGAAACTGTAGAAGATAGAATGCAAGTCTCTGAATTCCCTGTGTCACATTTCAAACACTACATCATAATATCAACAAAATCTGTGTCTTACCAGACAAAAGTGTAGAGATACTATCAAAGTGCTTATTCTTTACATAATACATACCTTCTCCAGTGGAATTACTTTGGATTTTTAAACTGTCTCCCAGCCCTGAAATGGACAAGTCATGCATTTTTATAGCTTACATCATAAGCAGTACAAAACCTACATATTAATTTTGCTCTCTAGATAGTGAATTTTGCCATCCCAAATAAACAGTTATTTATTTATTTTTAGCTAATTACTGGCATCTGAGTAAAACTCTGAAAAACGAAAACAGAGACCACAACTTATAACACAAACCCCAAGTACTACAACATTAATTTTACAGCAATTGCAACATGGGACACATGCCTTTTTACCTTTTTATTCTGTATTTCTAATTTCTAGGGAAAAAAAGTGCTATGAGGGAATTTATAGTCACAGAAATCTTCCAAGTTCTCATATATTGTGATTTCTAATTAAAAGCTCTTGAATTTAACCACTGGAAAGTATTTATGGGAAGAGAAGTATTTTTCCTTTATATGCTTAACTACTCCTAAAAGAAGACACTAGTAGGTAGGTTGACCTCAGCCAAAGGGTTCAGGCTTTATTATGCTATGCATTAAATGCAGGCACCATCACATAAAATTAAATTATGTCCTTTTTAAAAATAAGACTATGCCATCATTTGTTCCTGAAATATCCTCTGTTCAGCTGTCTTGCAGTTTTATATATCCTGACATGGGAAAACTGTTGCATTTGTGATAGTGGTGATTGTCCCCTTCAGAAATTTATAGCCTTTGGTAAATCTCTGTATGTCTCACATGTCTCCTGTGCCGAGTGCACAATCCAGCCCCAAGCCAGCACCACTGGAGAGGCTGCAAACAATGCTTTTGTGCAGAAACTCTCCTCGGGCTTCATCCCCACAAGCTAAAACATCTTAGAGCAGCCACTGAATCCAGATACTGTCATACTGCACACAGAGCTAAGTTAGATGACACAGTGGTTAAAAAACAACTTAATCAGGTTGGTGGCACAGATTTCACAGTTGCTGTATCTGGGCAGCTGTTCTAGCACAATTGGATTAGTGATTTATGCTGTCTCTCCACTCTCCCCATTTTAAGACTGAGATTTGAACATGTAAATTTTTCATCCTCATCACTCTTCCGACCTTGTGAATGCAGAGTCATTTCAAGACCTGTAGAAGGGTTTTTGTTTGTTTTTTGTTTGGGGGATCGTTTGCTTTGTTGTGGTGGTAGTCTTTTTTCCCCTTTGTTGTTAGCCACAGATTGTGGTGTGAAGATAAATGATGGACAAGGACCTTGTGTTTGGATATTTAAAATAAACAAACAGAAAAGCCCAACAAAAAAGCAAACCAACCAATCAACCAAACAAAGCAGAATTGTAATCAGCTAGCAATTCCTTCCTCTTATGTGAGAGATGGGTAAAACCTGTTTCTTCAAAATTGTGTTTGTCATCTTATGTCTTGCATTTCTATCATTTGTCTGCCCTGTAGCTGAAAGAGAAATTCAAAGATCCCACCTATTAGAGGTTAAATTATTCATTTTCCCAGCTTGACCTTGTTTTGGAATAAGCTTATTCCTATGAATTAGCTACAGCAGTTAACCTGCCATTTAAAGAGCACATAGAGCAAAATTGCTCTTCACAAAACAAAGGGCAAGGTGAGCAAACAACAAAAAACCCACCATGCCTGTCCTTTTATCATTTTACTTATCCTATTGTTTCATGTATTAGATAGGTTACTTACATTATTTACTAAATAAAGCCCAGAGAAAGAACCCCCTTTCAACTCATCTCCTACAGAGACCAGAAACGTAACTCTGAGTACCAGAGGGAGAAGCAGGGAGGGGGTGGGAACTCCTATCCTTCCTCCACTTCTCAAATCAGAACAATATGACAAATTGTCACACTTAGACCCACAAAAACCGGACAGGTTTAATGTCTGCATTCGTATCATGGTTAACCCCTAAATCAAACAGACCCTTCAGAAGAAGGGTTACCTACACTCATGCTTTCTGATTCTCCTTCATCAGTACATGTAACATTTAAAAGTAACATTCTAATAACAAACAAGTAAAAGATAAATACCCATTTTTCAATATCTGAGTAAAGCTTACATGAAATTATGAATTAGTTATCCAAGAGAAGATGCTATCATTGTTTTCTTGCTATTTATCAAGCATTTTAAGTTACTTTGTGAAATTATTAAAATATTATGCTGATTACACACAGTTCTCCGAACACTTTACCACTTGAGGTATGTTGGCCAGCTCTTTGTGGCTGAATAAATCATATCCCTCGCTTCCAGTCTTTGGAAAAAATAAATCACACCATGATGTGACAATTAAAATAAAAGCCTTGAAAGTAACTCTTCAAATAACTTGGTGTTTCCTTTTCCAAAATATTGAACAGCTGATACTTTTGCAAGCAAGTGACAAAGGATGCAAATCTACCATAATTAATTTATTTACAAACATGGACAATAAGGTAGGAACATTTTACCTGCATAAATCTAATTACACTGGAAGTTGCTGAGGTATACTAATACAATAGGTTTCAGCATGAATTTTAAGCATTTTTAAACATAAAGGTGCAGTTGGAAAACTTATCTTTTTTTCTTATGTTCTTCCAAAATTGCTAACCAAAATCTCTGCAGAGATGTAAAATATAGCATCATGTTTTGTACCATCAAATGGTACAAAAATGAAATTGGGCCTGTGTAATTGTAGAGATATATGCACGTGAATAACTGCTACTGTACTACTGACCTTGTGATCTCAAAGAACGCCAGTTTCTCTCAGGAGATTTTTAGACCTCTGAAATCATGTTTTCAGTCTGTAGACATTTCCTTAATCTGTCCTTAAAAAAATGAAATTCATGTCTCATTACTGTTAAAATGATACCAACAAACTCTTAGAATTGCTATCAAAAATTATGTGATGCTGGATGCAGACTCTCAGAATAAACAGAAAATTCCGTTTGTTTGCAATGAAACAAAGTTACCATATTAGGGTGAAAAAAATCAGAAGAGCATATTGATATATAAAAATAAACGATCGTACAACCTTTGAGCACACAGCCAGTATGCACATTTGATTTCTGGTACACATGAGGTACTTCTGCTCTGACACAACAGGGAGTCTGAAAACCTTCCTGTATTTCACTGAGCAGGGCAAAATTCAGTAATTGCAAGGACAATTAAACATTAATCCTGCTTACCATGGCAGGTGACAGACTTGCCATCTGTTGAAGTCCTTAAAGTGAGGCTGTATGTCTTTCTAAAAGACATTTTTGAATATAGTTTTTAGAAAAGCAAAACTAAAAACAAACTAACATTTAATCCATACTGCAAAACTGTGGTCATCATATAAGATAGAAGGGACTGGTGGCACAAGGCAGTGACAGTACCAGCTTTGCCATTAGAAATGCCTGTTTGTGCCGGTCATGGTTTTACCCCAGCCAGCAGCCAAGCCCCGGGCAGCCGCTTGCTCACTGCCCCACCAGCAGGATTGGGACGAGAATAGAAAGGTAAAAGCTGGAAAACTCATGGGTTTAATAGGGAAAGAAAAGGCCACACATGCAAGCAGAGCAAAAAAAGGAATTAATTCACTGCTTCCCACAGGCAGGCAGACTCAGCCATCTCCAGGAGAGCAAGCCCCCCCACCCCCCAAGGGTGAGGTTACTTGGGAAGACAAACGCCTTCTTCCTTCTCTCCCCCACTTTATATACTGAACATGCTGTCATGTGGTCTGGAATGTCCCTTTGGTCAGTTGGGGTCACCTGTCCCAGCTGTGTCTCCTCCCAACCTCCCAGGCACCCCCAGCCCCCTCGCCAGCGTGGCCGTACAAGGAGCAGAAGGGACCTCGGCCCTGTGTAAGCCCTGCTCAGCAATAACAAAAACATCTCTTGGGAATCAGGGCTGCAACGCTTGCTACTGCGACATTCTGCTTAAGGGACATGTAAGAATTTTAAGGATCAAAATGATTTGAGGAAAAAGTTTTTGATCATCATACAGGAAGTGCAGGTGATAATTAAATTCTGCATCATAAAGACAAACTAGATCAACTCCCAAAAGCATTTACTACTGCTGTTTCACACAAGTAATTAATATTCCTTGCCAATTCTAGTGCTGCTGTTTGCATGTATCAGAGTGTATGCAGATGGACATAGAGCACACAACTCAAGCTTTCTGAAGCAAAAAAGAAGATAACAAACAAAAAATGTTTTATTTTTTGAGGTATGCAAACAAATGAGTCTATAGCTAATCTAATAACACATGACTGAAGTGATGGTGCAAAGCGTGCCATGCGGTATGGATGAAACTGAGTGGGCCGTGTAAAATTCAAAGCAATAAACAGGCTACAAAAGATGCGTGGGCAGAGAGGAGAAAGTGGAAAATATAGAAGAAATTGGAAGGTGGTTCCATTATCAGCTGCAGGATGCATATGATGTATGGGAGCAGTGAGGAAGGACTGCAAAATATGGATCTGAATAGATTCACCTCAGCCTTTAGTAGTCCCACAAAATGCCATGATAGACTCTCACGGCTATGAGAGCGCTTCAGTAATTAGCAGGCAATCCATTAAGTTATGAAAAAAAAATTTGATCTCAAAATGATTTGAGGAAAAAAAGGTTTTGATCATGGTATTTTTCTTTTTCCCTAAAGTTTCTATTGTAGATTTCTCTTTCATTTATGTGAAACTAAAGATTCCTTCCTACTATAAAACACAATAAACAATTCAAAGTAAAACAGTGTATTTATCTGAAGACCACCAAAGTCACGCCAATTAAAAAAAAAGAAAAAGTAAATCCTTTCTTGAAGAACGTATTTTAACAAAATTTTCTGAAAATCCAGGCCTGGCTTATCTGCAAGCCAAAATTCTAGACAAAATCACAACATTTAATGACTTCCTTGATCCAGCACCTACCCTTCTGTGTTAATCTCATTGTGAAAAATGTACATTTAAAATGCCAACTCAATTTTTACCTGAAATGTCACATTTTGCCATCTCTCCTAGCTGCTCTTCTGTCTGTCTGCAGAATATTCTCATTTTTTGAGAAAATTCTCACTTCCTTAAAGGCAATGACAAGATGAATTTACTAAAGCCAAAAGCATTTCTGATGCTTATTCAAAGTCCAAAGTTTGGGTAGCTTTATTCATACTGTAGCCTACCAACTTGTAATGTTAGTGAAATAGATGCATTCACAACAATGAGTCTTTCCACTGCAAGCCATTATAAAACACATACTGGTAGCCATACAAAAAATACATTATTAAAATGCAACTGTAATTAATTAAATTGTGTTACCTTATTCCTAAGAACATACTCTTGGACATGACAGCAAAGGTAAAAATTGCTACTAATTTTAAACAGAAGTAGAACAATGAAATATCTGGTATCTCTGCTCCAAAACCTTTTATGTCCATTCCACACTAATCACTCAAAACTAAGAATACTATTTAAGTAAAACAACGTGTAAAAGATTAAAAATAGTAGTAGAAGTCAATGGGTGGGCTCCATTTAAAAAAAAAAAAAAAAGACACAAGATCACTTTTTGGTAAAATGTAGGTCACCTATGGTTGCCATAGTAACCACTGCTGAACTATTGCTCTACAGATGACCACTGCCTATGGCTGCTTTCTTTGCTAGCAGTCATACCTCAATTAAAATAAGAAAGAGCTTGGAATTGACATTAGTTTAGCGGCAAACAAAACTCCTGATTAAACATTTTCAAAAGCATCTCCTAATATCCTTGTCTAAATAAAATACTCAGATAACCAGTTGAAAACACACAAAACCTAATTTTCAGTACTAAAAAACCCGTTCTTTGTTGGTATCTCAAGCCTGGGTTTCCAAAGTGGAGAGAAACAACTTTACAAGAAGGTGTAATACAAAAAATATTTATATGGAGCAATTCACTAAACATCAGTAACTCAGAAATTCAACAAGCACTGCCATTAGGCTAAGCTGTCTCTGATAATCTCACAGCAAGCCCTGTGACTGTATTCAGTACCTTCACTGCAAGGGGGGTTAGTGGCTTGGCACATTATTATTTTGCACACAAGCCCCCAGTGAAAACGAGTCATGTAACAAGGCTGGAGCCACGGATAGTAACAGTTGAAGCCTCACTTGGGATGAAGTCATTGAGTCTTCAATCAGTTTGATGGTGAAACTCCCTTTCTCACCACTGTTACTCTGGGGCGTACGTAGTTGATGATGAATTCATTAAAATACAAAAGACTCCACATTACAGAGAGTCTTAACTGGCTTTGATAGTGAACTGGGAAATAACAGGACAACAAGCCAATGTCCTTGATAACTCCTAACTGGTTTTCCCCTTCTGAACAGTCATATCACTATTATGTAAGTTCAGACTGAATGAGCTGCTTATCTTTTTTTTTAATTTGTTTCTTTGTGGTTTTTTGTTTGGTTGGTTTTTTTCTTTTGGGCTGGTTGGGGTTTTTTTTTTTTTTTTTGTTTGGTTTTGGTTTTTTGGCTTTTTTTTGCTACAGGTATTATAAAAACTCAAATACAAACTTTGAGGTCTGGATGGTACCCACATGCCTTAATGCTACTAGTACTACAAATACATTGTGGTAGGGTAGCATCAGTATTCACACAATCAGAACACCAAAAATGCAGCATATTTAGTGAACAAAAGAATGATGATCAATATTGTTGAATACCATCAATGAAGAATCACATCCCCTCACTTGCTTTAAATTCTTGAAAGCTCAAAACAGACAGATGAACAGGTAGATGAACACAGGACACCACAGTAAGACTGCTGGGAAGCCAAACAAACAAACCCTCATGGAACAGAGACAGCTGTAAAAGCTTTAGAATCAAACAATTAATGTAACTGTTTTTAATTCACTGAATTGGCAAATTCCAAAGAAATGACAGCTTGTTTATAGTCTCCTAACTGCACCTGCTGAAAACATCACTACAGTATTTTGCAGGGGAGAGAGGATTGATATTCAATTTCTTTATATTCCTGTAAGCATCAAGACCTTCAATACACCTTCACACTTGGTGCACACCAGGGAACTGCCCTGAGCACCAGGACATCTCAGCAAGACTACAATACACATGGGAGATGAGGCTGGTCTACAGAGGAAGAAGAAAGCAAGAAGTCAATACAGCCTCCAGCAAGCAGAATACTTTTCTTTTTCATTAATGTTTCAATCAAAGTTCTTGAATTCTTTGCCCATGGGTCAGTAATTTCCATGGATTCATTCCTCCCTGCAGTCCTGCATTTACTGTATGCGGTTGCTGTCTTATATTGGAGAAAGTCACTCTGCATTTTCTGTATGCAGATACAGGCTTTCATCTTAAGCAGGTCCAGGTCCCCAGGAGAGCCAAAAATACAAATACAAATACAATACAAATCATGTAAGGAATATCAGAATATAGAACTCAACCACTGAAGGCTGGTAAGACAGAAAACAGAAATAAAATACAGTTGCATCTTTCTTGTAAGCATTAGAACAGTTTCATTATGAAGCACGAAGATAAAACTACTAAGTTCATCTGCTTGTTAATTCTGCTTTGCAAGCAGAACTGCCCGTCTATTAAAACAAACCACAAAAAGAACAACCATGCCAAACCCCACAGAAGGCTGTTCCCAGCTCACTGCTAGAGACTTAAGATCTCTTACAGCATGTTCATACAAACAACAGCTGCATCAACTGATAGAGAAAAAACCTTTGAGCAGGGACAAGGCCCTGGAAGGAACTTCTAAAAGACAACCCACTGTCAGTAGAATCTGTGCCTTTATGTTGCTGTCCTTCTGGAGTTACTTCCCCTCAGTCATCCCTACTGCTAAATTAGTGCTTGGCTAAATCAGAGCAAAGAACAGCAGAGCAACGTTCAGTAAGGAGAAAACGCTGCACGATGGCTCCTGCATTGAGGGTGCTACGGTCTGAAATTAGTTATCAAGTTTACTGTAATGGCCTATCACAGAATGGTTTGGTTTGGAAGGGACCTAAAGATCATCTAGTTCCAACCTCCCACCCTCAGGCAGGGATGCCACCAGTGAGGGTGAGGTTGCTCAGGGTCCCATCCAACCTGTTAAGTAAGACAACATACTTTGCTAAAAGCACTGAATCTAACTTGGCTTTAAATTTCAAAACATCTTTAAAGCCATCTTTACACAGACTGGTAGGAAACACTGTAAGCTAGCATAAAATGAAGCATACGTACTAATCATGGCACTAGATAAGGAGACATGATACTGCAATAATCTTTCTGAAGCTTCATTTGCTTTGTAGGAGCACATAAAGCAATTCAAAGAAAGCTGCTGAAGGCCACTGGGACTCTCACTAGGAATAAACTGAGCATTAGGATACAGCAGTCTAGAGAAAGCAAGCATGAAACTTTTTTCAGACAAAAATTAATATATTCATAGTTATAAACTGGTAACAGAAAAATCCATTTTTTCCCTGCTTTGTGATTTGATTCACCAATTATTTCCCTACAGAAGCTAATGTAATGGTATCAGGCCACCCACAGCTTTCACTGGTATCCAAATGTCATAATGCTTCTTTGTACCTGAAAAAAGGGACAGCTACTTTAAGTACCCAAGACATCTTAAGGTTTTTTTACCCTTAGGAAAACATTTTAAAATTTTGATCTTGTTTGACAAACACCATGGAGCAAGTCTTCATTAAAATAAAACTCATCTATTTCCCAATCTTATCATTTCTCCAGAGAAGGATGTTAGCTGAGACTAGTTCAAATCCAAACTAGAAGTTAGCTGAAAAGAAAAGCTTCTGAAAGAATTTGAAAATCTGTGAGCTTAGGTAAGTTCATCCCTCTTTGTCAAAAAAGCCATGGTCATCATGATCTTGCTTTTCTAAAATTGCATGTGTCACTGGTGAGAGAAAAAAGAAACTTCAAGTTCTTTGACTTTATAAATTAGATGGTAAAGTTACTAAAATTATTTTGCATATCCAGAGACAGCAATTGCTATAAGAAGTCTAAAACCAGTGGCTAAGGGATGATCTGGTATAATTTTAATTCTGTAGAAAAAATCAAGGATAATATCTACCATCATGTTTAATTTTTATCCAATCTCACGGACAACAGTCGATCAGCAAACAGAATCTCATACATTGTGTTAGCATCATTCTGAACTACGAATTGCCTGCAAAAGATGGTTCCAGACCTGCTGACAGTGCACACTCCTGAATACAGACCAGGCCTTATACATATGTTCTGAGTGCAAGGTGCTTTTCTCCAACTAATAAATGCAGCACAGATACGGATGTGCTGTAGAATCAAAATCAACATTTCCCAGTAATTTTCTAATTTGTTTTTGAAATATGTTCCATATACATCAATGTAGTGAAAGAGGATGAGTCATTTTCAATGACTAAGAATTTGCAAACTCCTGGAGCATTACATTCCTTTGATCTTGATAAGCTGGCTCGTTCTCATTCTGTTCATTAGCCCCCCCCTTTTCCCAGTTTTGAGCCAGCCAATCTGTAGCCCTTTCTGCAAGCTGACATATTTACCAAGTAAAATCTGTTACCACTGCTTTCCTGCTCTTACTGAAAAACACCCTTTTGCTTGTCAAGCTCCTCATCTCAGGGAACCTCCTTCTCTCTTCTCCTTCATACATGACATAGTCCACAAGCTGTCTTCCCACCCTGATAAGTTCTTTATTAGCTCCTCTCTGTATTTCCCTAGTAACCAAAAATTGTTCACCTGTGCATTCTGTTCATCTCTTTTTTTTTGTACTCCCCGCTAATGTAATTTCATCGTTAGTTCCCAAGTACCATTTTGCTGATGACTTGCAAAAATTGCCTAAGAATCTCAGAAAACAATCGAGTTGTGTTGCTTTGAACCACGTCTTGATAAGTACCTTTCTTTAAGGGTTAACCTGGCAATGTCAATACCTACATGATTTGAAAAATAAGAATGTCTTAAATTGTAAGCATAAATTATCATTAATTTTCCATAAAGTTATTTGGCAACTGTAATAGGGCTATTTTCTCATCTGTTCTATCTGAAAAATTAGTGTATGCGGAGCGTGCCACAAACAGGTATCCACATTTAGACAGCAATGCAATTTCAATACTGATTAGCAAAAAGCATCTTGATATTTTCACTCTACTCCTTTGATGGAAAAATACTTTACAGCTCCAAAAAATCCTTTAGTGCTTGATTCTTTACCAATCAAAAAATCACAGTTGTCATAGAAACTGTAAAAACTGAAGTCAGTCATGACATAATAACAGGGCAGTGGAAAATGTCTGCAGGCTCAGGTTTTTGTGCTGGAGATGTTTCTATGAATTTAACCAAGGAGTCAAGAAATTTCCCAAATCTAAAAAAGAATATTATAACAACAGGTATTATTATCATTTTTAATAACCTGTTCAGAGTCTGGAAAGTAATAGCATTTATCACTCCTGCTGCACTGGCGACATTAACAGTAAACAGACTCTTCTCAAAACATTCAAAGCAAGCTTGTGCTATAAGGGGACTGAATTTCTCTGATCACACATCTTAGATAGCCTGAAGGGAATTTTGGTCAGTGTTCTCAGCATTCCTGAGATCCCATTTTTGGCATTTTTAAACTGATGCAATGCACTTTAAAAATCTGTATTGCCGTTAGTTTCTGTCTCTTACAAAAGCTGTTCAGAAAAAGACTTCTATCTGCAGGCCTCTGCCCCACACAAGATGGTTCAGCTCCATTCCAAACATTATTTTGGGCTTTTTCCCTATGACATTAAACTCCGTAAAATATAACTCTACTCCTGACTAACACAGGCTACAAGAGTCTTTCCCTCTCCATCTCCCAGAGCTAAATCACAGATCAACTTCAACACCAGAGTTCTTCCTGACTTTTACTGGAACCACTTGACACTTCATAATTACCAGCTGACAGGGCTGCCTTACTGCAAACACTTGCCCTTTAAGCAGAGATCACCCTGCTGAACAGAAAATAGTCATAATACACAGGAATATTACTGGACTGGCCTCACTGCAGGTGAGCAAACTGATTAGCTTAAGTACAAGTAACACGAGAAACAGCAATGTGAATGTGGAAGCACTCAGATATTAAAATAACCATCTCAGAAGCCTTGAATTAAGTTTTACAGAGCAATTTAAGGGACTTCTTTTTGTTTCAACTGGTTTCCTCTGACATACTGTCCCTCTGTACCTTTAATTTATTCTTTCAAAATAACTAGGTACACATATTTTGAACAGAGAGCAAACACGTACTTGGATTCCCTAAGCTTTCCTAGAAATGTCTTAAATAAACTCTGTTTTATCATGATCAAACCTAGGACTTTCCAGACCTGCTAAACAACTTCAGATGTTCACACCACACCCCCATTCCCGCCCTGCTTAAGGATTACCTTTAATGGTAGGGTGAGCATAGTTGGTGTGTAACATGCTTCAGCAGCCTACTGAAGTTTAACTGACACACACAGAAACTTTCCAGCTGCACCTAAGATAAAGTTTAAGACAGCAAAATTCACCTGTCAATTTCCCTAACCATGAGTTTAGGAAAAAAAGTTTTGATTTAAAACCAAAGTGAAGTCCTGATTCCAGTAAACTAACCAACAAACAACCCATGAGTGAAATAATAAACTCTTTTCAAGAACAAAGGAAAAAAAAATACAAATCAAATCTCCTTAAAATGAACAGCATGATTTATTTGTTTCCTGCATCATATGCAGGATTCTTACTAGAAGAGTACCCGATTCACACAAATCCCTAGACCTCAGTGGGAGAGAGACAAACATATTTCTTCAGTTACCATAGTTGGGACCCTAGTCAAAAATATGTATAAAACCCTCTAGCTTCTCACTCTTCAGTTCTATGGCATTCTGTCACAGACTTTACATTTAAAATATCATTCAAGGCTTCTGTATGCTATTAGCACAATTACTGCACATGTGCATATGAATGTAAACACATGTACATATGTGTCATTTCAAAAAGCACATATACATACATAGTTATGCTTTTCTCACACTATAAATATATGCACATGTGTACACATGCATGCAGACTTATATCTTTAATTCTGAAAAAGGCCCATTCATTTCCATAGATGCCACTGAGGAAAAGAAAATCAAGATAAGGCTACTGTAATCATTTAACTGATTTGGATATGCACGACGTTTATTTTTGTGTAGGACAGGCTACCACAGGAAAATAAATATAAATATTAATGTATAATATTGAGTATTAATTATTAACAACAGCCTTAATCTACATGCAGCTTATAAAATACTGTTACAACATTCTACTAGCACAGACTTACTCTGTACTGACACAGTTTACTGAAGCTCATGACACAACAGAGGATTTTTTAGATTGCTGCTGTGTGTCTCAGCAGTCCCTTGGAGAAGAAATGAATCTGCACATGTATTGATAAATAAGAGTGGGAAGAATTTATATGAATATTTTTAGATTTTTCTGAACAGCAGAATGGCCTAGGGCACACAGTATGAGACCAGACTTCATGGAATATGTGTACAGAATAAACACATTACTTCATAAGGTGGGCTGAGGGGGTAAGAATTTTACACTGAACTCAGATGATGCTAGAGCTAACGTCTTACGTATTCTAAAAGCCTGCTGGTTTGTGTATAGCATATACTACTGAGGATAGAATTGTCTGCAACAGCAAGGTGTGTTTTCTTGTTTTGCTTCATAATCAAACATTATGCAGCCCAATCCTGCAACTTTCTTACACAAGAAATCTTTATTTGCAAATATTCTTACTGTTTCCATTTTAGATCTAGAGATTTTTAAGTGTTAATAAATTTGGCATTTGGGTTTTACAGAAGCTGATAACTAATAGAAAATAACCACAACAGAGAACAGGAATCTGAAAGCCACTATCAGGATCTGGTTGTAAAGAGATGTGTTGTAATACAAAATGAGAAATTCCAGAGCCTCTGAAAAATCTTAAGTAAGTAGCAATCTGTTACAGTGATCACTCCAAAAAACCCATGGTTCCCATATAAAACTATACTGTAACTATACTATAAATACCCTCTCAGGCAGGATTACAATTTTGTTCCTCTGTTTACCCCTGTAATGAGTGAAAGAAAATGACTGAGAGCTGTATGGCTGCATTGGCTCAGGTGGCAGGATGACTGATCAGATTCTGTCACAGACTGTGTACACTACTCTCAACTCTGAACACACAATGCCAAGCAGAGGCACTGGCCTGCAAATTAGTTACTGCCAGTATTCCCCCTTCCCCCAAATCATCACCCAAAATGGAAGACATTCTCCTATATATTTAAAACGTGTCATACTAACTAGATGTGAACAATAGAGCACAAACGTGGAATTTCCTCTGAAACTCACTCTGACATAGAAATTTTCACAGAAAAAATTACCAGAGGAAATAGTTATTTTTTCAAAAATAAGTACTTCCTCACAGTGCCAGCATTTAAATGCAATAAAACAGAAAAATACCTCAAAATAAAAGCAGATAGCTTTCACTGTATTTCTAACAAGTAAAATTAACCTTTCTTAGCTTGTATAAGAAGCAGTGTCATGCCTTACACACTCCTTTAGTACTTACGAGTAAAATGATTAGAAGCAGATGGATGGACATTACTTCCACTGTCAGCACTTTCACTGCTAGAAACATCATCGTCTGATTCCCACACACACGAACAGGGTGAGGTTCCACCAACTTCTTCAAACTTCCTCTTTAAAATTCCACTCATTGCTGCAATGCTGTCAACATGCACCTGTAACAGGAACAGAGGCAATGAGGCACTGAAACACCTGCCTACTGTGCAGGTCTCCCAGTCCATTTCTCATGAAACAGTTCACATATCAATCAGATACTACTACCTGCAGCTAAATGGCTCCTTAACCAAGAGCTGTAAAAAACTTTTCCAAGAAGGAATCAAAAAACCCCACAACTTATCATCAGTATATTTATCATCTCACTGACTTTAGGAGAGAAGGTAAATGCTACCTGTATTCTACCAGTGCAGGAAAAATTCTATAGCCAATCTCATACATAAGTATATACATATATATTCAGTTATGCAGCAAATTTAGGTCAAGCATGATACTCCAGTGTAATGCATCAAAAATGGACCTTTATACAACACTTAGAAACTTACTTGGCACCAAGAAACATTACATGACAAAAAGTGTTCTGTAATAAATAGTTCAGAAAAAAACTCATTCTCTCTTTTGATTTATTTTAAAGGTCAGATTTATGTAATCCTCAGTACTAACAAATGCCCACAATTGCAATTAGATTTGAGAGCTGTATGAGACACTTCGCTTCTTTCCAGGCCAGACCCTGCGTACACAGTTCTGCCTCATTTTGTCATTTTAATTTACTCAGAAGTTTCTTGCCTAGCATTTTTGAAATTCAGATATGAGTACTGGCACACAAGTAGACTATTTCCATTTACACAAGCATCAAAGGACTGGATCTATCCTTAAGAACTTGACTTCCTAATCACATTGTCCAACAAAGCCAGAGTCATGTTGAACATTCTTTATTGTTTCCCTTTCATATATAACAGTTGATCTTTGTATCTCCATTTATGGAATACCAAGCAGAAAAGGATCAAAATATTTTTAATGCAATTTTTAGATAATTTTAATACATCTGGTAGGTTGAAACAATTTTTCTCTATCTTTAATTAAAAAATAGTTTACTATCACCCTCATTATGGATTACATCCTACTGAAGACTGAAAATTAATTCTAAGATCTTAACTTAAAAGTTACAGATAATATCTACTCTCTGACTATGTTAATCAGTGAAATGCTGCTGTAAATAGCTGGGAAAAAAACACTGCTGTTTGATGCTTTTAAGCTTATAGTATCAAAAATTCTCATCTGATGCCACTTGCCTTCAGCTTGTTAAGCTGCCAATTCAATTCATTTTATAACATGGTTATTTATTCCAGTAAGCTTCACTCTACCTTTATGGATGTGTCTAATTTAGAGAAAAGATTTCAGTATAGATGTGGAATCCTGACATAATGCTAGGAACAGATGCTGCATAAGATGATCTTCAGCACCAAACTTGTTTGCATGCAGAGCACACTAAAAATTAAATAACAAATATATTAGGGTTTCATACAGTCAGTCACACAGACAGCTCTAAATACATATGCTCACCATGATGTTCTCAGCTTGTTTTACTATTTATGAAAAAAATATTTTCCTGAAAGGGATTTCTTCAGGCTAAATGTATGACTCAAACAGAACTCGCTTAGATCTCAACCTTTGCCCTTTTGTCCAAGAATGAATTACTATAAACTGCAAAGAAAGCACTGTATTTTTACTCTGAGGACATGGAAAGGAGAATTTAGCATCACTTTGTAATAACCCTTGCAAAAATGTAAGAATACATTTTTATGAACCAACCTCTAATAAAAACACATTTAAAAAAAAAAAAAAGAAAAAAAGAAAAAAAAAGAGATAAAAGAACTAAACACACACACTGAAACCCCACAATTATAAAGAACCACCCCCCAAGCACAGCTTCAGAAACAACTCCTCTGAATTGTCCCCCATATCCTCACTATATCTCTTGCCAACCACCTTTTCCATTGTCTCCTGCAGTGCTTACAGCACTGAAATTGTGAAATCACCATTATTTCCATGGCAACAGCCTGCAATATCAAATCCACAGGATTATAGCTTGACTGTAGAAGAGGGTAAAGAAGCAGCTGGAGTGTGAGAAAGAAAATGCTTACACTCAAACATCTCAGTGAAGAGAGTGAGAAATGAGCTGACAAAGAGTTTATCGTACAAGTGAGACCTAAGTCAAATCCATGTGTGTGCCCATTGAAATTGTGGCTACAGGAGTCATGAAGTTCCAGGTCCAAAGAACGTAAGTCATAACTGCACTGCAAGCCAAACCTAATACCTGTGATCATCATTACTGTGCATCCAGTCAGAGAGCAAGAACTCATTTCAAACCCTGAGATGACTTCCAGACAAAAGCCCTTTTGTCAGACAGTCTCCCACCAGTAAATGCACACAGCAGTTGGATGACTATGTGGTGTCTTGCACATCAGTAAAGTCACTGCACTTAGTGAGAGTGTCAACAGCCAGAACTGTTCCCAGCAAGTAGCAGAAACAAATAACAAATATTTTTTACACCAAAGGGTTTTAAATTTGCCTATTTTTATCATAGCCTACATTTGCAACAAGTGCCGCAACCTGGTAGCAACAAAGCCATTTCATTAAGATAATTTGTATAATGAACTGTAACAAATGGGTGTCAGGATCCTTGGAAATGACATAGGTTAGCTCTGCACACAGCCAGCTGATCAAGATAAGCCAGGAGGTACAGGGATACTGCAGAACCTGAGTATCACCACAACACAAAGAAGGCATAGCTATCCATTACGTACACTGAATATGACTGTTGCCTGATTTTTGTTCTGCATCTCTTCCAGGAAGATTACTGAGAAGGTTGTTTGACAAAGTAGTTGTGATCAAATTTAGGTGTTGCCACTTTCCTGAGACCTGTTGATTCTAATCTCTCTGTTATCACGTCTCCCCAGGAACATGTTACACGGGGAAAAGTAGACACTTCCATTACTCAAGAGCTTGACTATCACAGACATAGATTAGAGAGTATCTAAAGCTGTTTGTACACACTATGTACCAGCAGGAGATCCCTTTAGAATAACATCTGTATAAACAGATGCTGCTCCATAAGCCAATACTCTTCAGAAAGAGGCACATCTGCACAGGCATGCTCTATCTGATAGCCTGGTTTACACAGACATCCTGCAGTACCTGAGATCCACATCTCCAAGAACTAGGCCATAATAAGCATGGGACACACAACCCAGTGCTGTTTATGAAAGCATCATTTTGCTCTTTGTTCATTGTGTGATATATTCCAGTGGAAGACACAGATATATGCCAGAGACCAACAGGAATAAGCAACAGTCAAACTTCTAAGAGCAGTGAGGCCACAAAGTTAGTGGTATCACTAAAGGCTCCTTAAGTGCACAATCAGGGAACCAGGACAGGGAACTCAACTGAATTGTTCCTTCTCCTGCACCATAACTACAACTGAATAGGTAAATTCAGATTTTGGGGAATCAAGCTGGAGCAACTGCAGTCACAAAGAAATCCAAATCAGAGCACATTTGAACAGAAGACTGTAGAGGTAGGTCTAATGGGACAAGGCACCGAAGACTTACACAAGTCAAATTTTCAATACATGAATGGAAAGCAAAACTATAAATAAACCCCGTATCTGATAGGAGGAATCATAAGGGTAATGTAACCATGCAGTGATACAGTTTTGCTGACACAAGTCACTTAGGGTATGTGAGACTACCATTATATAGGATGGGAATCCTCTTAAATACACAGACGTACTTCAGCAACACGGATATTCTGAAAAGAAGCGAGCAAATGTATGTAGGTATAGAAGGCAGTACACAGAAGTCCATGTCTGACTACAGGAACCAAACAACAGCCCATGACTAAGAAAAACAAATGCAGGTGGTCAATCCATATTCTTGGACTTCCACTAAGATACTAGTAAGGTTCAGCCTTCAGAGGCTGAAAAACAACCACCAGCTACAGGTAAAGAGATCTGCTATATCAAACTTATCCACGTGGTTAGAAAGGGCGAAAGTTGGCTTGAAAGGTTCAATTAGAAACAAACCTTTCCAGATGATTCCTAAATAGCTGTCTAGTAGCTACAGTTGATTTGGAGCAGCATCCTTCCAATTCACACACAGGAGTAACAAGCACCGGAATCTTTCCTGTTTGTAGATATATCCTTCACAACAAAAAAAGCCTTGCACAGCGATGTGATACATCATCCTCTGCCATCCTTCTCACCATGCTTGTGTGTATTAGTCCACAGCAAGGCAAAACAGAGTTGAAACAAAGGCAACACCGCTAAAGCAAGGAAAATAAGCTAACACATTGCTATAAGCTCCAGGTCAAACACCAATTGCCTAACACAGTTAAGGATTCTTCAAGAAAATGACAGCTTGACACAGCAGAAGCATGATGGATATGGGCTGTGAGAAGGATGTATCTTTCTTAAACACTCCCTGTCCAATTTTTCCTCTTTCACTGCCTAGTTTTCCTCCACCCTGATGAAACTACTCCTACAATGAGATCATTTAGCCAGTTCTCTAGCTGCAGGTATGCTGACTGGCGAAGCAAGTCCTCAAAGCTCCATGGCAACAGGCTTTGCCTTCCTACGATGCCAGATAACTGGCAGGCACCCGCTATTTAAAAATTTCAGAGGCAGTATGTTATTACTAGAAGATAAAAATCCTATGTAAATGTGGGAGATATATTTCACACTCTCGCAGTACTATCTGGAACCTACAAAGTAAAATAATGTAAAAGCCTGGCTGGTTTGACTTTCTCTGGTACCTAAGAAGGCTGGAAATTTTAGAGAATCTTGGTAACAATCTCACTGCAGCAGACCTTTAGATATCTTCTTTATATAGCAGGTATCTCCAAATCCCAGTGGAAGGCCTAAAAAGAGTGATGTTAGAATTACTGAGTGAATGAACAGGTGACAGTGCATTCATTACCTGTGCTCCCAGGATAAAATTTTTCTTATGATACTGTGGTAACATTCACAGCCAAACTTGTTCTACAAAACCTAACTTAAGTTGCCATATCCTCAGTGTCTCGCTGACATCCATGGACAGCATATATACTGGGCATGACATTCTATGCTACAGATTATCCCTTTGGCCAGTCTGGGTCAGCTTCCCTGGCCATGCTCTCCCCAGCTCCTTGTGCAGCTCCTCACTGGCAGAGGATAAGACACTGATAAGAAAAGTCCTTGAATTAGAGCAAGCACCACTTAGCAACAACCAAATCATCAGTGTGTTGTCAATATCATTTCCATACTGAATCTGAAAAACACAGCACTGACCCAGCTACTAAGGAGAAAACGAACTCTGTCCTAGGCAAAACCAGGACAAGTCACAAAGACAAGTAAGTCCAACAATATTTTCACTAGCCAAAATTTTCAAAAAAATGTTTTGCAAAATTCGGTGCTATAGTATACAGTTCATACAGCATCATCTGGGACACTGAACAAGTATGGAGCATACCTGTGCAGACAAACATCAAGCATGTACCATATGCAGTAAACATAAAAAATAGATATGAAGTAATAAAATAGAACCCTACTCAATTTATATATACTCATGATTTGGAGAAAAGTCTCACTATAGAAATCAGTTATTGACTAAAACTCCAGAAAAATCAAGAGGAAAAAAAGCTCAAGAACACGCTGGCATTTGGAGTGAATGGGGTTGGGGGACAGAGTATAAGAAATCCAACTACTTATTTCTTTGGTTCCTTTATGAAACCTTATTTTGTACTAATTTGCTCTTGAGACCTGATCATATTTCATGATAAAATCTACCTGAATAAAAATTCTTATCTGAAAATAAAACCACAAATAAACATAAAAGGCAGGCATTAAATAATTAACATTCCTATGTGTCACACTGCATTTTCCTTGTCTCAAATGTATCAACTGAAAGTGCAGAAAAATTTAAAGTCTGTAGCAGCAATACAGATTCACTTTTGAACACAAACCACTTCTATGCAAATGACTACAAACTGAACTGGAGGATGCAGAAAACAGATGTTACACATAAAACATTACTGCAAAGTACTCATCACAAACAACTCCCACCCACTGGCCAGTCAGCATGTACTATAACATGCTAGGGAGACTTGGCAAATAATTTCACAGTCAAATCATGAATATTGATGCTCACAAGCTGAGATGTTTGGGTTATTTGATGTGATTAATACTCTTTTTGAATTTAAGTCTTTTTCTTAGCTTGCAAACAAAGCTTCATTTTTTTTAAGAAATTTTTCTTACCTGCTAAATAAACATCAGCAGCAGAGATGTTTGTGGACTAATCAAGGTGCTTGCTTGGCTCCATATAATGCACTGAATTATTCTGCTCTTTGTGTAACTGACAGTTTTAAATTTGGGAGGGGAGGGGTAGTCAAACCCAAAAGCACCTAGAGTGACATCATCACTCACACAAAGAATATTACTTGCTTGTGAAAATGACTATTCACGTAAAGAACTGCATTAATGCAGACAAAAAACCATTTGCATGAATGCTTGCAAACAGTGAACAACAGAGGTACATGAACATGAATCAAACAGCTGTTCCTAATTCAAATTAATGTTTGCAATACACGTTTGGCTGTATTTGGCAGTTCTAATCATAAGCACCGGTTGCCAGAGGTAGACTCTGATAGTTTCAGTACTACAATCTGTAAAATTTAAAAACACATAGCAAGCTAATTCCACTTAAGAGACTACACTGTATAGGCACAGGGAATACCATTAGTATAATCTTATTAATATACTTTTGCTTACAGCAGTGGTCAGCTTACACAAACGTAAAATAGGAAAAGTCTTTCTCTCCTTGTTTGCTTCAGCCTAGCTAAACCCACAGCACCAAGTAAATCCTGCAGGATAAGACTGCGCAATTCAACCTGGGGAATCTGTTCTGGCATTGCAAGCCAAATCCTGCCAAGTCTGCTCTTTGCAGGGTTTCTATACCATCACTTAACAGTACTCCTGATTTCACACTTGAGTACTAATCCACTAATCTTCTAGACTGCCTACACGTTGTTGTACACTCTAACACATGCCACCTAGCTCCACTGGCAATGAATTTAAAATGCATAAATGATGCTGGCATATGCTCACCTCTCGCATCTACAAGCGGTACAGATGCTGATAGATCCGGCTCCTTTAGTCTTCCAAAAGCATCTCACATGGTCCTACACATGGAACCAAGCATGCAAATATCCCCCTCTCCATCACCCAACGCAAGACTCCTGCAAACAGCAGCAGTGAAATGGCCTTCTAATTCTTAGCTACATCAACTGATGTCAACAGTTGGATGAAATGCTCGTATAATTCAGCCAACAGAAGAAAATTCCATGCTAGTTTTCTTAGATTTTCTCTCAGCATGCTCTGCAGAGAACAAAGTAAGATGAGTAAGAGGCAGTATTAATTCAACCAGGAAGCCAGGACATTAGCATTGAGGTCTCCAGCAATGAAGGTGCAACCTGGTAGAAGGGGATTCAGAAGCATTCAACAAGAGGGCATTCCTGTCAAGATGAGATCTGTCCACAAAAGCTGTTTCGTTTGAGCTTGTGTTTTATTTATAACAATTTTCTAAGCTTGCTACAGCAAGTCCTAGAGGAAAAGAAGAGATTCAGGAGAAAGACATTCTGAAGCTGGGTCACAAACTCAGGTTCATAATGCCTAAGGCTCCATGGAAATCATCTAGGACACTTTTAGCAGCACCTGTCAAAGGTCTTTCCAAAGTCTTCAGGTAACACTACTAAAGACCTGGTATTGGGCACGTCTCTTCTAGGTTTTGAGTTTTCATGACGAAATTTCATCAATTAAAATCCCTTCACCCAAAATCTCTGCAGAAGATTTTCTTTTACCCTTTTTAAAGAAAAAAGAAATTACTATCTGTATCCCAAAAGAAACTTTGACGTTTTTATGTATATTCCCAGAAAAGGCTTACTACTAGACTGTATTGCTGGACTGCTTGCAGCAAAGGTCTGGCCAGGAGAGGTCACAACGTTTTCTAAAAATGAAATGTGAAAACCAGAAAACTGCTACTGACAGTAGTCAGTCCTACTGACTTCTACAGGTACACAGACTTTTAGAGCAGAGTGAGCATGCAGGTGACGGCAAGAACCGGTCTGTCTGTTATCTGGACGAGAGCATACTAACAACACATCTTTATTGCACCTCTTTGCAAAAGGACATACAACATTTGGCTTGCTTAGCACCTTCCCAGCAACTGGAACGAGGTTCTGAGACAGGCAGCAGTGTATTTGGCACAGCAGCTTTGCATTATGCTGCTTCCAGCCGCAAGAATGGCAGCAGGGTCCAGCTCCATAATGAAGGTTGGAATGCTACCAACTTCCTGAGTGCTGGAAATAAGTGGCCTTTAATATAAATTTTGCCCAGATTAGCCCATGTAGTAATACTAACTGGCTCACTGCAACACCTCATCATACTATTTCAGTGCTGATTTTCCACACTGATCTTTCATGAACATCAATCTTGCACCCTGACTGCAGAGGAACTGCACAACATGGCAGGGAATCTTGGGTATCTCCTGCCAAAGTACAGCATGGCCATGACTGGTACATGCCAAAGGGGTCTTCCGACTTCTCCAGCCCCAATACATGCCACTCAGCTCCCTGTTACACACTGCATTAACACACAGCCTGGCTGCTACTTCACCATTGCCATCAAAGCCCCTAGAGAGTGTGAATTCAACAGCTCTCCTCTTCTGCCCTCTGTTCTCTGCATCTTGACACAGGGGGTAGCCATTCTCTACTCTGAAGTATGTAGTGTTTAATAGATTTCGAAAAACCAACGAACCAAAACAAAACAAACTCACAAAAACACTCAACATGCCCAAATTCAGAACACCTGAACTCCAAGAGCAGCAGTATGAACTTGTAACACAAAACCATAGGAGCATATATGCAAAACTCACTCTGAACTAGGTTTTCCTCTTTTTTTCTCTTCTAAAAAGACAGGAACAAACTCTTCCAGTGTAACTGTTTGAGTATTGAGGGTGTGTGCACACATCCAAGTGGTTTCATACCTTGTTCTGGCCATAACTTTTGACAATAATAGTACTAGTTCTGTGTCACAAGACAATGAAAAGGACTAACTTTAGGAGATTACAGTTTAGAAACAAGACAAGTGGGTATTTTGGAGGTTTTTTGGAGAGTGGCAAACACGGTAAGATTGCTTTTACCTATGTGATCCTATATTTACTGTTCAGCACAGAATCCTCTTCACACATAAACAAGCAATGCTGAAAATTGCTGGAAAAATCTAGCCTGGCAGAAACCTCAGCTCATCTGTTTGCAACTTGCTATAAAAAAAGG